>JBAIZL010000003.1:91057902-91062902 GCA_036971475.1 Prosapia bicincta | reverse complement strand
AATCTTCTTTGATTTTATCGATTATTTTCCTTTGTGAAACTAAGAAAGGCAGTGTGTTGGAACATTTTTCCTCTATGGTTTCAGTGGGAAATTTTTGTGGCATTATCTAAATGGCAAAAACGCCTAAAATTTGTGAAATATTCGTCTTCACACACAACAAAAACAAAAAAATGTGAAAACAAACCACAACAAGAAGGGATGGGTCCATAAGGGTTGGATTCCTTCCTCAGCGCGTCTCTATAAACATTTACACATGCAATACATATTTTACATATTTTCTAAACACACATTTTTTAAAAGGATCTTTAAAAGTGTTTTATTTCCACAGCTTTTATAAAAGTACGGTAAGCTAAAGAGTAATTTTTTCTCTAGATTTTTTTAACTTTCGGCCTTTAGGTTTTTTTATTAAATATTCTGAAAGCAATCGCAGCCAGCTTAACTACCGTTCTTTGTTCTTTTATTTAATTTTGAGTTTTGTTTATTATATCACCTTAAAAGTTAGATTTGAACGTCAGATCCTTTTTTATGCATTCTGAAAAGTATCCCTATAATGTTTTAAATGTTACATCTTAAAGCCGACCTAGGCTTCCTTTCCGGCAACTTTCATTTCTATTTCCAAATTCCCGCTTTTCTGACTTCCGGATCCTTTTCTAGTGTCGATATTGTTGAGACTGGAAATTTATTTTTGAAGTAATTGAAGCACTTATCTTCTTTTTGCCTCATCAAACCTAATTCGACATTTGGAAGTGAGAAGTGAATTTTATTTTAATCTAGCATTTATTTCAAAGAAGCACGTACTGGACACTCTTTCTGTTGCCAATGAGTGTTTGTCTTCTTGAGCATCACTTTAAGATCCCTCCACGATGAACCAAACGTGTGATCGACGTTATTTAGCATTTATAAAACATTGAACATGACTGATGCCTACATAATTCATCATCATTGTGATTAGTCGAAAAAACAATGTTCTGCCTACTTAGGCGACTGTTTCTAACTTTTATTTGGTTTTGTACTCACTTTATACTTCATTACAGAACGGTTTGCTAGATTACGTTTTCCTGTTTCCCTCTATTTATTTTTAAACTTCGTACATTTTTGTAAAATTATTGTTACATTCTTACAGGGGTTCAATATATTAGAAGGCAATTTTAGATTAATTAGCTATATATTAATTTACAATTTTATAGCTACTACGATTTACACAATTAACATTTGTAAAACGGTTAAAATACTGTTTTAATTTTATATAATTTTAAATACAGAGTTCGCTATTAAGTGTCTATTTACACTTAATTCGCGCTGTCACTATGTCACTCATTCTGATACCAAACGTTTTCACTATGTTCACTACATTACAAACACGCTTAACCAAACTTTTATATCTACTTGCCTGGTCTGGTAGTTTCCAGTAATAGAAGGTTCTAGATAGATGCAACCCTTCTATTCGCTCAAACTTAACTTGCTACTTCCAGTAGTTTCTATAGACCACTATCAATTACATAAATTAGAAACTAAAAAAAGGGGAATGAATAAATAATAACAAACAAAAATAATAGATCACACCATATACTGTATAGATAGGGAAATAAAATTGCGAGGAAATTAGTTCTCTATTTTGCCACCTAATATTGTGATTCCTTCATATATATATATATATTGTAATTATAAAATAATAAGTACCCAAAATAAAATTTTTCTTTGTTGACATCAGTAGGGGTTGACTTGAATTTTTTTGTTATATGTCTTGTTTTTAAATTGAATTAATTTGTCTAAGTATATCATTGTTGGCAACGATTGGAATAATATTCATCATAATACAACATTTCTTGAATTCTGGAAATATTTTTAAACTAAAAATATTATGAAAATAATGTAGTTAAAATTACCTTTTACAATTGGGCAATAGAACGATTTTTTAAAATAATTTGTCGATTTATTCACTAAACAAGTTACCATAAAACTTGTAATATTGAATTCCTAAATTTCACTCGACTATTGGTAACAGAACATGATACCGATTGTATGGCTGTAATAAAATACCTTAATGGCTTGATCTGGGCACAATTTATATTGATCAAGTTTCAGTGTTGTGGCGTGCGTAAAAGTATTATTTCAGCGTGAATGACGTCACAAACGAACCATTAGTTACAGTGATCATTGACAGCCTGAGGTCAAGCAATAGCTAATATGATACAGTGTTGGAAGTATTCGTTACTGGAAATAAAACTTACGTTATAAACCTATAATTATAGCGCTGTGCTGTGAAGATATAATACAGTTCCGTTGACATGTGCATGTACTTGGTGAGTGTTGAAAGATTCAAAAGCAAGTATTTATTAAAAATATTACAAACTTACCAAACATTATTTTATTACATGAGGTTATTTTAAATTTATCAAAAGTTAATATATTAGAATTTATTAAATGATTTAGTTAAAAATATTTATAATAATTGTTTGATAGAGTAATGCGTCCTACGCCTAATCTATACAACAGAAAATGTCTTTACATATACGGTTTGTTAAAATTAAATTTATTTTAAAACATAACACTATCTAAGGGTTACATTTTAGGAAATGTTTCTTGAAACTATTATTTGCGGTGTATTTTTTTTTTTATTTTAAAGGACAAATCAATTCTTCTAAAATGTTTGAAAAAAAAACAAGTAAGCCTACAAGAAACCTCAATATAGAAATTTCAAAATAAATAGATAAATTATTGTATCCAGAATTCATTAAATAACTTAAACCAGACAATTCTTTAAATAGGCCAATTATAAATACTCGTTTCATCAAATAATTTATTGTATCATTGTAGTTTGCTTGATCTTCCAACTTCAAATCCTTTAAGGGAAAATGCGGCAGCCTTGTTGCTGATAACGTTTGTTGAAGGGGAAAAATGCTACTCGGCTCATGAACGTTTGCAGCTCCATATGCTTCATTCAAATTTAATGAAAAACTGTCATCGCTTATCACATCTGTGATAATTTTTAAAACCTATAAATATTATATAATCAGTCTTTTTATAAGTTCAAGGGTGCTTGTATTATTATAATGATCTACTGTATAAACGAAAAACAAATGAAAAAAGGTTTTTTAGCGATAAATCTTTTTTCTTCCTTCAATTTTTGTCTTATAAATTTTGTGTGTGAGAGTGTGTGTTTTTATAAATATGTAAGGAAATACAGTAATTGGATATAAATAAATATGGAAGGTTGGATTTCAAGAGTACATTTAATATGCCTTGATAGATAGCATAGCATTATGCACAGTACGACCTGTATGTAGGTTAGGTTCTATTATCTGGAAATTACCGATAATCGGCAAGATGTCGACCCCGACGGTTCCGGATATTACACCTTTTATTGTATGTATATAACTATTTAAGCATTAATTATTATACGTAAAACCAGTAATATCGATAAACGTTTAATACTTTTCAAAGAAATATTTATCGGTCATAGTAATATCGATATATTTATTGGTCATAGTAATATCGATATATTTATTGGTCATAGTAATATCGATATATTTATCGGTCATAGTAATATCGATATATTTATTGGTCATAGTAATATCGATATATTTATTGGTCATAGTAATATCGATATATTTATTGGTCATAGTAATATCGATATATTTATCGGTCATAGTAATATCGATATATTTATCGGTCATAGTAATATCGATATATTTATCGGTCATAGTAATATCGATATATTTATCGGTCATAGTAATATCGATATATTTATCGGTCATAGTAATATCGATATATTTATCGGTCATAGTAATATCGATATATTTATTGGTCATAGTAATATCGATATATTTATCGGTCATAGTAATATCGATATATTTATTGGTCATAGTAATATCGATATATTTATCGGTCATAGTAATATCGATATATTTATCGGTCATAGTAATATCGATATATTTATCGGTCATAGTAATATCGATATATTTATTGGTCATAGTAATATCGATATATTTATCGGTCATAGTAATATCGATATATTTATTGGTCATAGTAATATCGATATATTTATCGGTCATAGTAATATCGATATATTTATTGGTCATAGTAATATCGATATATTTATTGGTCATAGTAATATCGATATATTTATCGGTCATAGTAATATCGATATATTTATTGGCCATAGTAATATCGATATATTTATTGGTCATAGTAACATCGATATATTTATCGGTCATAGTAATATCGATATATTTATCGGTCATAGTAATATCGATATATTTATCGGTCATAGTAATATCGATATATTTATCGGTCATAGTAATATCGATATATTTATCGGTCATAGTAATATCGATATATTTATTGGTCATAGTAATATCGATATATTTATTGGTCATAGTAATATCGATATATTTATTGGTCATAGTAATATCGATATATTTATCGGTCATAGTAATATCGATATATTTATCGGTCATAGTAATATCGATATATTTATCTGTCATAGTAATATCGATATATTTATCGGTGATAAAGACGACACGAAGCTTCCTAAAATGGAATTACACTTTAATATATTGACGACACAATTCGGAACATTTTCCTCAAGCTTTGTGTTCACAGTTCATTTATCAATGTCTGAGTTGCACCCCTTAAAGGTAAATTAATTTCTTACACTCTTTAGATAAAGTTTATCTGTGATAGAGTGATTTTACGACTCAACTTGACAGTCAAGATTATACACTTGTTATGAAACTGAAATTGGTTTTGAGTAGTGCAATTAATTTTGAATGCAATGTTTGTTAATATTAAAGTATTTTTACCGTAAGCATCACTTCAGTCATTGCATTAAGAAGTTATTTTATATTCCTGATAAAACATGTTTTTACGTAACGGTATTTAATCCAATGCTTTTGAGGTAGTTGCAGGATGTGGTGGAAGTACATTTGAGTGTTACCTTTCCGCAAACTGAGAATATGTTATATGTTTTTGTTTATATCTAGGCCTATATGTTAGAA
>JBAIZL010000003.1:91032902-91052902 GCA_036971475.1 Prosapia bicincta | reverse complement strand
TTCTTGCAAGAACTTGATGCTTTTGCAACCAGTGTTATTACAAACATATCTGAAAAAGGTTACAAATTTTTAAAGAAGTTTAAAAAATTCCCATTTTAAATATATTTTAGTAAATAATCGAATAAACAAATTTAAAAATAAATACTGAAGTAATATTTAAACAATAAATAAAGACAGTGTTTATCACTCCAAATAATAATTAATAATCAAATAATTAAATATATTAATTGATAATTAATATGATAATTAGAATTAATTTTAAATAATTATTCACGCCAGATTTTCACATTTATTTTTTTGTCATTCAGGCACTGACAATAAAATATTACATTTATTTAAGCAAAAGTGATACACTTTTATAATTTAGAACTTGTTCTTGGGATAAAATTATGCTTTTGCTCAGCTGCAAAAAGTCGTAGATACAACCATTACCAAATATATAATATAATCGCACTATCTTAAACAATTACTCGAGGAGTTCATACTCTTTACATGCTATGCTGCTGTTTTATTGTTTTTAATACGAGAACCCATTTTTCAAAATGTTTTTTTCTACAACAAAGTTTTCATAACAAAACTTTCCCCTTACCTTAACACGACGTCCCTTGCAGGAAATAAAGGAGCAATAAGCCTTCATAACAGGAGACGGGTTTTTCTGTTTTTCGTGCATCTTAAAACACAATTTCATCTTTCCAGCGCCTCCGGTGAATTAAATTCGCCATCTTGCTTTCTGGCGATGATTGCACTTGAGCAACAAATCTCATAAGCGTTGGCGCGGTCGCCTACAACCAGTTTTAATAAAGGGTAAAATGGTGCCCTTAAAATATTCATAGAATGTGATTTCAAGAACATTTCTGAAAAGGTCAAAAGGTCTAAACGTAATATGTTTTACACAGATCATATATTTATTGCAAATATTTTTTGAGGTTTCGAAATAACTGCAAATGAAAACTTTACGATTTGATTTTCTAAATTGAAGCATTTATTAAAAAAATGTGTAAACTTCCCTCCGAGTAGTCATACAATCTATAAAATAATAATTTAATAAATTGTATAGACTAATGAGTGAGAGGTTTACAAAATCCTCTCTTCCTCTCTCTTTCTCTCTCTCTTTCTCTTTCTCTCTATTTCTCCCCCTCTCACGTTCTATCTCTATCTGCATATAATACATATGGTTGGACAGGACAGTTGACTGATCCAAAGCTGATTATTCCAAAAACAAAACAAAAAAATGCAGTCTTGGGCCTAAGCGATAAAAATCACTGTTCTATAGCGCATAAAGAGTACCAACATCATCTGGAATGAACAGTCATCCTGTATATGAGAATAATGTTTCCTTCTCTTTGGACAATCTTATAAGATGTTATTAGAAAAATTTATATAGAGGGCTGTTAAACAAATACAACGTTTTACAGAATTTTGATAAAACTAATTTCATATTCAATGTTTTTATTTCCTGCTTCCTTAAACTGTTGAATGAATGAATTTTTTATCTGTGAATGAATGAATATTCAGAAATATTATACTATATGTTATATACAATTAATAAATTTAAAATATTTCAAAAACAAGTTTAGTTTTAATATATATATTATTCAGAGCTTTTCGCCGATAAATATATATATATATATATATATATATATATATATATATATATATATAATATTATTTTTGATAAATTTTAAAACAAACTATTCAATCAAAATTAAAGGACCAATTTAAAATACAAATTGCGACATTGTTTTCCCTTTCAGCAGTCGATTAGGGTGACGCATTACTCCAACATTGTTTACATTTGTATTATTCGAACTACCCCTACGCCACCCTCGCAGGAGGGGTGGCCAACTGTTGTTGTAGGTTCAAACAAATGTTTATTGTGCAAATATAATTTGAATATGGAAATTAATTTTTTTTAAAGTCGCATCAGCGTTCTTTTGCTTCAATGTAAATCCAACTTTTACGTTTTGGATTTGTTTTATAAAATCAAAACAATCTTTTAAATTAAATATTATTGAAATATTGGCTGGGGTAATATGAAGAGGCGGAAACTTGGAGGGGTTAAGGTTTTATTTCAAGAAATAAAAAATAAGGAAATATAAAAGAGAGATACAATCAGATGATTGTAATTTTAAAAAATATACGTTTTATATATTACATTTTGCACTAATTTGCTTTTAACGGTTTATATAAATTGTCTGTATAAAACTTGCACTAGATCAATGAAACATTTTTGACCTTTTGTGTCAAATAAAAGAAATATATTTAGAACTTTCTACTGCATTGTTGTGTAGAACGTTTTGATTGCATTTGTTGTGATTAAAATAATATTTATAAAAGCGTTCTAAATAGAAGTTAAATGAACGACATTTTCAATCTCGAAACATCACAAACCTTTCAAAAGGTAACATTAATTTTCTGGAAACTTTGTCTTGCAAAATAATCTGAAAAGTTTTAGAACCCAGATGGAGGAGATTCAAGTTGAGTTGTAACTCTTTGCGCGAGATAAAATCTAAAACCCATTTGTTTCGAAGACAATTCGAAGTCAAAGGCGTTGACGAATGCTTTAGTCTTGAACAGTTTGTGACTGAGGTATAAGTAAATAGAAAAATTTCCTTCAATGTAAAAGTTTAGCTTCTTAAAAAGCTTTACGTAACTTTATGTGAACCTTACAATGGTACATTGTGTAAACCTTATAATGCTACATTGTGTAAACCTTACAATGCTACATTATGTAAACCTTACAACGGTACATTGTGTAAATCTAACAATGCTACATTATGTAAACCATACAATGGTACATTGTGTAAACCTTACAATGCTACATTATGTAAACCTTATAATGCTACATTGTGTAAACATTACAATGGTACATTGTGTAAATGTAACAATGCTACATTATGTAAACAATGCAATGGTACATTGTGTAAACCTTACAATGCTACATTATGTAAACCTTATAATGCTACATTATGTTAACCTTATAATGCTACATTATGTAAACCTTACAATGGTACATTGTGTAAATCTAACAATGCTACATTATGTAAACCATACAATGGTACATTGTGTAAACCTTACAATGCTACATTATGTAAACCTTATAACGCTACATTGTGTAAACCTTACAATGCTACATTATGTAAACCTTATAATGCTACATTGTGTAAACATTACAATGGTACATTGTGTAAACCTTACAATGCTACATTATCTATACCTTATAATGCTACATTGTGTAAACATTACAACGGTACATTGTATAAATCTAACAATGCTACATTATGTAAACCATACAATGGTACATTGTGTAAACCTTACAATGCTACATTGTGTAAACCTTATAATGCTACATTATGTAAACCTTACAATGCTACATTATGTAAACCTTACAATGCTACATTATGTAAACCTTACAATGCTACATTATCTAAACCTTATAATGCTACATTGTGTAAACATTACAACGGTACATTGTGTAAATCTAACAATGCTACATTATGTAAACCATACAATGGTACATTGTGTAAACCTTACAATGCTACATTATGTAAACCTTATAATGCTACATTATGTAAACCTTACAATGCTACATTATGTAAACCTTACAATGGTACATTGTGTAAATCTAACAATGCTACATTATGTAAACCATACAATGGTACATTGTGTAAACCTTACAATGCTACATTATGTAAACCTTATAATGCTACATTATGTAAACCTTACAATGGTACATTATGTAAACCTTACAATGGTACATTGTGTAAATCTAACAATGCTACATTATGTAAACCATACAATGGTACATTGTGTAAATCTAACAATGCTACATTATGTAAACCATACAATGGTACATTGTGTAAATCTAACAATGCTACATTATGTAAACCATACAATGGTACATTGTGTAAACCTTACAATGCTACATTATGTAAACCTTATAATGCTACATTATGTAAACCTTACAATGGTACATTATGTAAACCTTACAATGGTACATTGTGTAAATCTAACAATACTACATTATGTAAACCATACAATGGTACATTGTGTAAATCTAACAATGCTACATTATGTAAACCATACAATGGTACATTGTGTAAACCTTACAATGCTACAATGATTGTTGGTTTCGATGAGAATAGCTTACCCACTATGAAAGCCTATGGGCTATGAAGGGGTAATACAGCACAGCGTTGTACAAAAGTCACTGCTACGTGTGACTAAAATTCCCTTAAAATATAAAGTCCTCTTACCCTTCGTAATTTTGCAAAATGAAAACTTTTATCTACAGTAAGTTTTAACTATTTTTGATGTTTTGTGTACTTGGTGTGTTCTCGTCACTGTCATTATTATTCACGTCTTATATAATTTTCTAAGATACAGAAATAAACACCAAAGGAATAAATGACATCAACATAACTGTATTTAAATCGTTTAAAAACGTAATACGTAGTTTAAGTTCTAAAGAGGTTTTTTCCTACGAGCGGTAAATTCACAATAAGTCAAGCTAATAATGTTTCTAGAGCAGATTTATATTGTACAAAGGCGAGTGGACAGTGTGACAAATAGCAGCTCTCACTCCAGTAGGACAACTGTCCCCAAAGTGTGTCTGCGCCTCACCTTAACACTGGCCCGTTATCACTCTTTGACACGTCTGTGTTGTCACGGCTCAAAGCTTTGAAAGTAATTTTCTCGCCCAACTTATAACGTCAAAAGGGGGAAAGGTTATACTTGACATATATATACACTAACCATTCCATTGTCTTGTTTCAGTCTATGACGTTTTTACCTCGTCTTATGCTACCGCTTCATCTTTACGCTATGATTGTTTTTGCAGCATATAAATTCACTTCAAAACAAGTAAACCCTCTCTCTATCTCTCTATCTCTCTTACACACACACACACACACACACACACACACACACACACACACACACACACACACACACACACACACACACACACACACACACACACACACACACACACACACACACACACACACAGAGAGAGAGAGAGAAAGAGAGAGAGAGAGAGAGAGAGAGAGAGAGAGAGAGACGCACACACATACGCTTTTATATATATATATAAATATATATATATTTATTTATTTATTTATTTATTTATATACAGTGTGTATACACACACACACACACACGCACGAACGCACGCAAATGCACAAACAATCTCTCCCTTTCATTTAGGATGCGTTTTTTTGTTTTTTTTACCAACATTCCAAATTATGACTATTGTTTATTTTTAAAATATAATTTAAGCTTGAGGTAATTTTTATATTAAACAGGCAATGATTATTTTCTAAGCCACAGGAACATTTCTAAAACAAGAAATAACGGATAAGCTTTGACAAAAGAAAACTCTCGCTAATTCACTCTAACAGTGTTTGGGACATGAAGAGCAAGACAAATAAAGGCAAAAAGGCTTTACATTCGGGTAGTGCTCCTGGTGACGCGTTTGAGGGTAGGATTACCTTTAATAATTACCAAAACCTTTGAGAGATAAATTTTACTCTTTAAACTTGCAGCAATCAACTCTTTGCCTTTTTACAATATTATTACTAATTTCAATTAAACAGGTTAAATAGAAAATATAAACATTCTTAAAGATCCTTAAGAGTTAAATTTATCTGCAATGGCTTGTGAGTTAAGGTGGTTAGTAAATAAACGTATCTAAGCTCACAATTATAAAAACGTTATTCCCATATGCGTATCAACGTCATACGGTATCAACAGCTGGGGCGCTACATAATCACAACCTCTATAATAATGCATATAAGAATAAAATGTTTAAAATAATGAGTTTGTGTAAAACACCTTAATAATATCCTAAAAGGTGACATTAAACATTTTAAAATAAAAGTCTTTATATATAGAACAGTATAATGGTTGAACATTGTCAGTTTCGTACGTTCAATTTGTAAATATTTCATTCTTAAAATTAGATTACGAAATTTTCATTTTATTTATAACAATAATAAGAATTCTATCTTATTTCTACAGATATATTTTCTTCGGAAATAGATTGTTTAAAACGACTTAAAATGAGTTTTAGAACCTACAATTTTATATAAAACTCTTTGAAGTTGTAACATTTTCTGAATAATAAATCGCTAATCATATATTTTAAATCAAGTTTTTAATCATAATTTTTAAAAGCGTAACTTTTTGTATTGTGGCGTAAGTAAAGATGTTGTTAAAGAGTTTTAGGTTGTCGTCAAAGGTTTTAAAAAATGTTTCACCAAATAAACATTAATTTTCAAGAAGGGTCGCAGCTGACTTGAAGTGCTTTATATCCACTCCAACGCTGTGATCTCTTCACTTAAAGTTGTTTCTTTTATAAAGACATTAATATAAAGTTTTTTTTTCCGATTAAGTAAAGAAACTTTTACCTCCCGTAAAAAATTTCTTGTAATAACTTGTACAGCATTTCTTAAGTATCCTCATTTTTTCCATTAGTTTCAACATTAACAGACGTTTAATTTGAGGAATTCGTCTCTGTGAGTAATACGTTAATATTATTGTATGTAATAGAGAAATGTGAATCCATTAACAGGAGTATAGTACTGAATGAAATTTAATGTACGGGAATTTCTTGGGTGGAACAACTAATGGAAGAAAAATAAAACTTCAAACAATAGGAGAGAAAAGGTAGCAGGAAGTTAAGAGTAGTCTGTGGGAAAAGTATGGATCCCACCGGGAGAAATATTAATGCGAGTAAAAAGTTAACTTCTCATATTGTCTTATTGCAAAGAAGCTGGAGAACCACAGCGTGTGATAGCTGAGAAGCGAATAACAATAAAAAAATAGACTAATGAAATGGAAATTATGAAGTCTAATGACTACTTATGGAAATAATAGAATAATGAAGTCAAAAAACGATAGTAAAAACTGTAAACCTGATACTTAAATGTAGTACAAAACCTTATCAAAGTAATTCTTAAGTAGAGATTTAGTAAAAAGACAAGAAAACTAAGCTACAGCTTTGTAGAAACTATACAAGATAATTTAATAGTGTTACTATAGATACAAGTCAAGGTAGGAATGTATTCAATGCATTTGCATCATAACAAACCAGTCTTTCAAATATTTGCAAAATATTTTTAATAAATATGGAGTCCTGGTGTTTTATTTTAGTGTACATTTTATTGTAGTTTACATTAAATTATAGTTTACATTTTATTTTAGCTTTCCTTTTATTTCGTTTACATTTCGTTTTATTTTACATTTTATTTTAGTTTACATTTTATTTTAATTTACACTTCTTTTGAAAATATATTTTATTTTCATTTTATTTAATTTTACATTTTAATTTATTAATCTACATTTTATATTAGTTTACATTAAATTGTAGTTTACAATTAATTTTAATTTAAATTTCAGTTTATATTTTTCTTTTTTAAAGTATATATTAATTGACATTTTTTAGTTGGAACGTTATTATAGTTAACATTATTTTATGTTACACATTATTTAATTTACCTTTTATTTTCGTTTACATTTAGTTTTAATTTACATTTTATTTTAGTGCTCACATATTTTTTTTTAAATTACATTTTGGTTTACATTTTCTTAGTTAACACTTTATTATAGTTTACATTATTTTAGTTTGGATTTTATTTTACGTTTTATTCTAGTTCATATTCAATTTGAAACATGAATTTTTTATACGCAAGTTCGGTACTTATCGGATATCCCCCATCAACCATATCCGAATAAAAGTTTACCAGGCTATGTAGAGATTATAAATAAACAAGAAAATTAACAAAACTTTTAATTGACAAACAGAAATATACATTTTATAAAAACACAAAAGTAATTAGAGTTAGAAAACGGCTACAAAACTTTTGAAACTCAAGTTGATATTTAAACCCCTGCCTCTTGTTTATATAAGGTATTCTACTGTCTCCGATAAGCTGAATCACTATTCAATGCTAACAAAGGAGAATACACACAAAGTTGCTATCAAAATATAGTACTTAGCACTGTAGCCTACATCTCAAAACAAAGTGCTTCGTTGCTCTACTGCTTTACTTCACATGCAACCGGTTAGCTCACATTCAAAAGTTATAATTTCTAACCAAACCTAACCTAATTGGAAATGTTTTACTTATATTAGGCATATAACATAACCATATTGCATAATGTGTATTACTAGTTACTTTGTTTACAAATCTATTACACGTTTTTATTGTTTTGTTTGAATTTTAAAAGTAATATTTTTTTCTAATTTGTTTTATTTTCAATGTCAGAAGCATTTTAGTTTCTATTAGTTTTTATTGTTTCTGATGACTTTCTACACTGGTATAAATTAATTGTATAGCAATATCTTTTACTTGGTGACATACGATGGATGATTGAACCAGCACTGGGTTACATAAAAACAATAAATTACCCCTGCGCCAATAAGTATTTTAAAAAGTGGAGAAATTCTAAAATTAATGGTTAGTATTCTATACAAAATGTGTTTAGCACGGTATCATGAAAGCTCTTAGACTCAAGGAGTGAACGTTCGTCACAAGGGTAGATTGTTAAAGTTTCCAGGTAATTGAAATACATTATTCATTACAGTTGTATTGAAATCTGTGTTGCTATTCTTCCCGGTCTTTTGTGTGGGAATAGTTGCCGGTGATTTATATGCTTTGTAAGAAATGCGATCGCATTTATAACTTCTAATTGCATTTTAAAATTTCAAAAAGAATTGTTATCATCAGTAGCTTCCATTAACTATTTATAAACTATTTGAGTTTTTCAGTTTGTATATAGTATTTTATGAAACACGTAGTTTAGAGTGAAAATCTCTTCATATGAGTTTAAAACATTTCTGGAAGAAGAAAGAGTTTGTTTCACCAGGCTTTTAACATAATCTATCATTTACTATATCATTTATTTCCTTTTTTCTATAATATGCATTATTATGTTTAAAGTGTTTTATTTTTTCATTACAATTATCATTTTGCCTGTCGTTAATGCTATTTTCCGTTTTGCAGTTCTGTCTGAAGTAAAGCGGAATATTTAATTGAAGGCGCTACGGATCGATTTATTGAAATATTTGGGACTATTCGTTTAAATTTAAATAAGCCATCTACCATAACTATACTAGGCCTATTCTTAGAACTATTTATTAGTAATACATTTTTTTAGCATATTTTAATCTGTTTTTTAAACATATGTTCAATATTTATTAAGATGTTTTAATTGTGTTTGCATCATACATTGTTTCTTCTCTCTTCATATTACCCTTTCACTATTGTCTATTTTTATTATTGATTTTAAAAACAACCAGGGTTACGAAATATCTATAAAACTTGGTATCTTGCATAGTATTAGGAATGTTGACCGTCCATAGTGAAATAATGAATCATGAATACATTAAAAAAATATGTGATTATATTTACTTTTATAATAAACGTATTGTATCTCTAGTTAGAAAACATTAATTTCTTTACACTGATAACACGAAACTAACTATTTTGCATTGTTATTTGTTGAATAGCTAACAATATATTTCAATACATTTTTCACATTCTGCCTTTCCTAACATTATAATATTTCCTTCTATTGATAGATAATATTATGAAAAGATAGGGAAAATAATGGATGAGTTAGAGAGAATAATAATATTATAAGAAGCTAGAGACATTAATGACATGACGAGCTAGAAAGAATAATATTGTTATGAGAAGATAAACCGAATTATAATATTATTAAAAGCTAGAGAGAATAATAATAACATGAGAAGCTACGAAATATAATCCGTCGAGAAGAAAGAGGAGAATAATATTATTAATTATGAGAATATACAGAGAGTAATATTATTAATAGAAGCTAGAGAATAATAATATAATATAAAGTTAGAGAGAATAATATTGTAATGACAAGATAAGAGGATTTTTATAAATATGAGAAGCTAAATAGAATAACAATATTAAAAGGAAATAAAAATAATATGAGGAGGTAGAAAGAATAATAATAACATGCAAATTTAGAGAGAAAGATAAGAATAAGACAAGCTGCAGGGAATAGTAGTATTATGAAAAATTAGAGAGAGACAATAATTCTATTATGAGAACCTAGAAAAAGTAACATTAATATATGAAGATTGAGAGCATATTAATATTATGCGAAGCGAGTGAGATTATTATTGTTATTAGAAGATATAAACAATAAAATAACACGAGAAGGTAGAGAGAATGAAAAGGTAGGAAGCTAGAGAGAATAATAATAACATGAGAAGCTAGAGAGAATAATAATAACATGAGAAGCTAGAGAGAATAATAATAACATGAGAAGCTAGAGAGAATAATATTAACATGAGAAGCTAGAGAGAAGGATAGTAAAAATGGGAAGCTAGAGAGATTGATAAGAGTATGGAAATAATATACTATTATTATGACAAGAGAGAGAGAATAATAACATCATGAGAACCAAGTGATTGTAATAATATCATGAGAACCAAGTGATTGTAATAATATCATGAGAACCAAGTGATTGTAATAATATCATGAGAACCAAGTGATTGTAATAATATCATGAGAACCAAGTGATTGTAATAATATCATGAGAACCAAGTGATTGTAATAATATCATGAGAACCAAGTTATTGTAAAAATATCATGAGAACCAAGTGATTGTAATAATATCATGAGAACCAAGTGATTGTAATAATATCGAGAAGTAAGGGAGAATGATAATTCTAAAAGCAGTTAGAGAACATAGAAATCATTTGAGAAGCTAAAGAAAATAGTAATATTTTGAAAAACTAATAATATGAGAAGCTTGATAAAAAATTACTATTATGAGAAGACAATAATAATACTAAGTCTAATATTATTTCATGCAATAGGTAAACCCAGTTAGTAATGAAGTAGCTACTTCCAATAGTATGTCGCCATGCTAGTAGGCTTTCAGTATTTACGTATATCTTTAAACAAGATACAAATACATTGTGTGTTTCGTGGTCTGTTGTATGTATCGTTTGCTTTAGTGTCAAGTGTTCGTTTTCCCAACACTGCAAATCTTTAAAGTCAGTAGCTGTGTATGTGTGTGTGTGTGTGTGTGTGTGTGTGTGTGTGTGTGTGTACGTGTGCGTGTGCGTTGTGTGTGTGCGTGTGTGTGTGTGTGTACGTGTGGTTGTGTGTGTGCGCGTTTGTATGTATTTATGGGCAGGAATTTAAGTATAAAACACCATCACAACTATAAAATTTCATTTCCTATGTTAATAATGCTATTAAACTGATATATTTATTTTATTTTAATCATTTACAATTATTATTGGTAATTTGACTAATAATAAATTTATGTTCAGGTTTTGGCGATGAGCGAGGTAACCACTTAGGGACCAAATGAGTCGTATGAAAGGTCGTCACCAGTTCAAGAGGCGGTTTAGTCTTCAGCCGTCATCTTTTCTGCGAGAAGAGAGGGAGCCCCAAAACCACAGGTAATACATCATTTAACGTTACAGTCATTTTAATTAGCTCCCTTTTTTGATTATATAGTTATAATTTAAAAAACTCTTTATTACCTTTTTTTTCTATTTAGGCTGCTTCTTGCATTATCATTAGTTAAGAAAAAACTGGACTTTTAAAGCCTAACTGGGAATCCCGTACCATTCTGGTATTCCTGAGGCCCAACCATTCCCATTTAGCCTTTGAGTGCGATGTGTGGAACATGTTTTATTGTGAGAGAGATCATCGACAAGAACAACAGAGAACATAACTTGAGAAATATCTGAAATACAAGGGATTTCAAATGTTCCAATCTAAAATAAACATTGACACATGTACAGTTTGTACATTTTATATAGTATAAGGATATATTTTATATTTAATATAAAGGCATATTAGTTTCATACATATTTACTATGTGGTTCGCATACATAGCGATTGCTTCCTATTTGGAGCTAAAAATAGTTTAAAATTGTTACAGTTTTACACAACGGTATTTTTAAACAACAGAAACTTTTGGTAATACTTCTACGAAGGGAGTTTGTCAATTTTCCCCTTTCATAAAAAACGCCCTTGCTAAAGTAATTACTGAAACACTAGTTTGGATGGCACTAACCACACTAGCCACACTAGCTAACACTAGCTAGCCTAAATCTTCTGGTGTGGTTAGTGTATTAAATTGTTGTTTAAGGAGCTTTAGTATTCACAAAAAAAGAATAAATTAAAACAACGTTTACACGATGTTATACGTATTTTTGTAATAGGGCGGTATTTTTTTTTGTGTTGTTAAAAATGTTTATATTAATATATTCATATTTATATATTTTTGTGCTATTTGTTGTTAAATTCTGTAAAACAATGGCTTTCTCTTGAGATTTACGGTGTCAGGAATTTATAACGGTGTCACAATGAATCTTTCTATAGCTTACAGTCAGGTGTTCACGTTTGTGTAACCTGTGTAGCAACAACAAGAAGAGAATAACACGACAACGGGCGCGGTGCTTGACCAACGCTCTAGACAAACCTTTAGCACCATGGAGAAGAGAATGGGAGAGATTTATATTATTCGGAAGAGAGAAGCTCAGCACAAAACGACCTGTTGAAGAAGATAAAACAACTTACATAGATATAACAAAAAACATATTAAACGAACAAACACAACACAAATCACGCATACTCTTTGATACTATCGAAAACCTGCTTTTAAAACCGTCACCGCTTGACCCGACATCTCCAAGCACCCTGATAAAGATCGGCACATAGCGGTCTCAGTAAGTTTTAACAAATTCACAAAATTTAAAGTTCGGATAGTCATAAACTATTGTTTGAGTGATTAATAAGATTCACGGAACGTAATGAACTACTAAACTCAAGAATGTAACAACTATTATATCGAAATACATAAAGAGAAGTCGGAATTCGAAATTACCAAAAAACAAAACTGGGAAGCTATCTATGTATCAAGAATTAGGGAAAACTTTCGACATGAGAAAGGAAAACTCATTCAAGAAAAGAAACAAATTCTGATACTTAGGTGTAATTATTTCAGAAGGTTAAATTATAGAAGACTAAGATGAACAATAAACATCACTCGCAAACAATCTCAATCTTATGGGATTGACACATCACCAAAAATAGCAAGAAAAGAATATACAACTCATTGATACTGAGCCATAGGTAATCAACAAAAGTGACATACTTGTGAAGAAACTACTGAAGGATAAGTAATATGATAAAGAATAAAGCACGAGGAAACAAAACTTTGCATGCGGGGGTAGAAAAGATAAATTGATGTATTCAGAAGAAAAGTGTCTATACTGTAATAATAACAACAGGAAGTGAACAGCGAGGGTCACAAAATGAAGCTATGGAGGAAGAATGGAGAGAGGACGACAGGGATGTCTCGTGATGACGTAAAGAAGAGAGGATTCGAGGAAGTGAATGGAAGAATTAGGATAGATGATCACTGACAGAAACAGCTATATAAAGAGCCTTCAGCTCTTGCAGGATCTCTCTCTCTCTCTCTCTCTCTCTCTCTCTCTCTCTCTCTCTGTCTCCCTCCATAAGAGGATGCGATCTATATACACACACACACACACACACACACACACACACACATATATATATATATATATATATATATATATATATATATATATATATATATATATATATATATAAATATCGAAATATGTATTCTTGTGTATTAATAAAGAACGAAGTCAAAATACAAATACAAGAATTATAATTGAATTTATAATTCTATCCTATATATATATATAGATAGATGGATAGATAGATAGATAAATATTTGTTGGTATGTATTTTTTCACGGATGGAAAAATATTGCGAATATTTAATGTCTGGAGTACATCTATTCATTATGTAGTGCATACAACTCAGTTCTGACGTTTTGCTAGAATCGCACTTCTTCTGTTGTTGTATTTATATTTTGTTGTCCTCGTCAATTTTAAATGAGGTTTCGGTAAAACGTCATAACAGCGTTTTTTCACTACACAATGAACGGATGTACTCCGGATAGTAACTACTCGTATTCATCATCAACAACAATTTCATCTTCATCTTCTTCATCATCATCATCATCGTCATCATTGTCATCATGTCATCATTGTCATTTATATATATATCATCAGTATAAAATTATAGTTTCTTAAAAAGCATAAAAATATAAAATTAAAATAGACACGCACAAAGACTCAAAGTAAATCAGAATTATTTGGCAAATGAAATAAGAAATCAGCAGCCCTTCTCGAGCATCAGGGGGGGTGGTCTCGTGTAAATAAGCCTGGGATTGGGTCTTCTGACAAAAAACACGGAGCACTTACGTGACAAACCCCAAATCCTTGAGGACGTATATTAATTAGTGATTGTCACCAATGTGGTTAAAACAATTACCGATGGCTGAGCAGTTTCGTAAACAAACTAACCATTTTTGTCACTTTTCGTTCTGTTTCATAATAAGTAGGCCTAATGTAATGTTTAAGCTCGTAAGACAAAACAAACAAAAGTGTTTTCTCCAAAGTGTTCGAAAATATAGACATAGTTTCCCAATCCTCTACTAGATATCGTTGGAAATAGTAAAACATTAAAAAAAATATCTTTAATGTTTCTTTTAGACAAGCCAAACTACGACTCGTTGGCCCCTTTCGATAATTAAAAAGAAAGAAAGGAGAAACAAGAGAGAAAAACAATATGAAACCTGTATAATTACTTTTACTTGAGTATCTAGCAACATTTCTCACACGACAGCACATACGTAGAAGCAGTCATCCCCTATTTTCTTGTTTTTATTAGATCTTTAAAAATAGAAATGGTTCCGAGAAATACATAATCGTAATGGTAAGTAGTAATGGCTATAATAACGTGGTCTAATGTTTCAACAGGATAGATAATAGTTTAAATAATAATAATAATGTATACTATTATGTGGCGTGAAAACTGCTATTTTTGTACCTAACGGTAATCGCTACAAGAAAGTTTGAGCGCCCCCTTTTTTTTATTAATCCTGATTCATAAACACAAATAATCCGTCACAAAATTTAAATTACTTGTGATTTTAATCGAAGGAAGAGCAAGACAATTACAGGTTGCCGCATCCTTTATTTCCTTTACAAAAGCTACCAACGATATGAGTTCACCCATTTTACATTAAGGGGTGGAGAATATTTCGGAGTACTATTGTGGCGACCTCTATAACAATTTAAACCCTCTACGCTAAATACAATTATAGAAAACGTTTATTAGTAAAATTGAATTTAAGAAATATTTTTTAATTAAAATTTCTATATAATCCAAATTTAACAAATTTTACATTTTGTATTTATAACAAAAAAGTGATTATTCCGAAAATGTTAAAGCATGTTTGTAGCTGCAACATTACTGCTCTATTTGAAATCTTTCATTACCAGTCAGTAGTTCCAATTAAATCCAACAGGTAGCAATAGTGGTGAATTGTTTACAAAGTAAAAATTGCCTCTAAAAAACTTCACCTTAGAAACAAATTTGCAACTTTTAAAATAGTTATGAATGTTTTAAAACACTGATTGTTTATTTTTCAACCAAAAAACAATTAGATAGTGAGTTTCTAGGATAAAAATGAACATTTTCAAGCACCAATAATTTAAAAACAAAACTAAAGTTGAATTTAATGCTCTGACAAAAGTTCTCCGATATTGCGAGTTGGATGCGCCACTTCTTTTAGAGACAAAGAAACTTTTCTCGCTACAATTTTGGTAACTCTTGTTTTCAACAGCTTTATAGTGAATCTAGAACACGCAGTGACTTTATTTGAAATGATAGAACAACGTAAGTTGGATCCAACACACAGTCCAAAGAGCAATAGTGAACAACTATTGGTTGCTACGTAACAGATTAGTTTGTTAATTAAGAAATAATGTTTCACCGCCTGAGATATTGTACTCGCAGTGACTATACATTCGCTCCAAGCTATTGCTTAGACAATTTTTAATACTACACAAAGTCGTTCAACTGACTCTTTTTGGAAATTAAATTCGCTGAGATAAGTTTCCTGTTTGAGTAATTTGTTAATGTCACTTGAAGAGAGCCTATTGTCGCTTATTGAAGAGAAAATGTGTTGTAAACGTAGTCAGAACTGAGTTAAGGGTAGTAAACCCCTTTGACGTTTTACCGGAAATATTCCTACTCTCTACCGGAATCAAAGAGAAATATTTCCCTCTTCCCTCACTAAAAACATATAAGGGTACTTAAGTGTGTTTAATGTGCGATATGTGTTATGTTTACATTCGTGTTGAAGGTGAGTGCAATAAGTGCTGTGGTTTACCGAGGTGACGGGAATGGCTACAAACCCTTGATTGTAGTGGATTAAGCCTGCATCCCTTAAAGGGCAACACTAAATTCTAATTGTTATAGTAAATAGATTAAAAATTACACTACTAATACTCTTTATAAACTTACATATTGTTTATATTGCAGTCTCCAAGATTCTAATTAATATTCAACAGGTATTAAACAAATAATTTCTTTTATTGTTTCAGGTACTTTATTACTTCGAATGGGTTTACTAACGTAAAGGTGAGTAAACTCTTAGTGCCTTAGTGAACCTTTAGAAAGTTAAGTGAGCGATAAACCTGAAATGCATACAGTCAAATTGTATTGCTTTCTTTATCGGACTGCGAAGCATATATTTGCAGAATTCTTTCCGACCTTGTTCCACAAAGTAAACATATAAATGTTGCAAGGGAAAGAAATGTAATTCTTTCACTAAATATTTTCTGATATTAAGCTACATTAAAGTTACTTTTGGTCTTTGAAAACCTTTTCCAACATCACTCTGTAACTTATTTTTGGGGCAATATATTAATAATATATATAATTTATTAGGAAAAATGTCAGGTTAAAAAATTTGTTTGAAATGACACTTGTAGATATCACTGCATATAACTTTATACCTAGCTGGAATAGTGGTCTTATACTTTGGTGAGAAAAACGGTTCCGTCTAGCCCGGGATCGAACGTTTTGAATATGCGATGAGTTTCGAAAAACCCATCTACCAGTTCAAACTGTATTCAGCTTTAATGGAAGTTTTCCGAGTTTTTTACAATTAGTTTACACAAGCTTCAATAAAACTTTGTGATTGTATTTTTTAAAATTACTATTTCTTAATGTTGTGTCCGTGGCACAGAGAAAAATCTTTGGTTCGCCATCACGCTAACAAGACTTTCTTCTTATTCAATTAGCTGAGACTCTCGATATATATATATATATATATATATATATATATATATATATATATATATATATATATATATACATATATATATATATATATATATATATATATATATATAAAAGAAAAATTCATATACATCATATATATATATATATATATATATATATATTTATATGATGTATATGAATTTTTATTTTTTTCTTATCTGATTGTCGTCAAGACTCCATTGTACAACCTTAAACTGTTGCCATGGTTACCACACAATACCATAAATAATCCTCTAGGAAAAAAAGAATAAAATTTTAAAAAACAAACTGGATTAACGGTATCGTACCTTGCTACACAAACGGACCACGCGAAAGGAAAGTGAAAAGAAACTATAACACAAAACAAGCGACGAAATAAAAGCGTAAAATTAGTAAAAAACAAAAATAATAGCTCAACACCATACACAAAAAGGAAAATGGAAAATTTCTAGGATATTTGCTTTCTGTTTTGCAAATTAATATTGTTCTTCAGACATATTTTGTCAGATTCTATGTATATACATTTATATATTAATTGTAATTATATAATAAGAAGGAAATAAAATAAAATTTGTCTTTGTTGATTTTATTAGGAATTGACTTTAGAAAATAATTGTTTAAATTATTTGTTTATTTTAGAATAAGTGATAACATGATTTTATGTTGTAGATTGTTGTAGAGCCGCGAGGCTATTCTACTTTATTTATTGTACATTATAAAATTAAAATTTTATTATTCAATACTTTTTATCAGTAATTAAATAAATTATTTTATTTGTATTTCGATGAGTCTTTTTATAATTACTTAAATATTATGACAATGAATTATACATTTTAATTGCAATGTTTAAAATTAAAACTTTCTAGAATTCCGTCTGACACTTTAAGAGTCGATTTCAATAAATTCGTCAAATAAAATATTTATTCAGTAAATGTACCAATATTTAATAAAGATACCCTATTGAATGCATTATTCTGTTACATAAATAGTTCCTATTAAAACCTCTATAACTACTTTCTTCAAACGAAGTACTAACTTCTGTAGGTCAGTCCCACTGACTAGTTTTTTAATGAAGTCTGACTGAGTATGTTTTATATAAATAAAAATCTTCGGCTTGCAAAATGATGTAAAAAGAGCTTATAAAATATTTTAATTAATAAAATAAATCTGGTTGTTTTTTATTTAATAAATTAACAATATATTCTCCTTTTATTAAATGAAATATTTTTACCAAAAACTATAACGGTAATCTACACAAGCGTCAGGAACGCTAAGAAATTCATTTCTGTAGCTCCTACCTCTGCATATTACCTTTTCATATTGAAAGCTTTACGTATGCTATTCTTACGTATGCTTACTATTTCAAGACAGACACGATGACTTTGAAAATATTTTTGCTAGTATATTAATTGAACAACAGTTATTTTGGTAATACTAAGTGAAACTAGATTCGATGAGTGAAACTTATAAATCTCTTTTATTATTTATGTTTCTTTAATAAAAGACAAAAATATTAAAAGTGTATGTATTAAAGATTGTTTACATTTGTTTTATCTCTATTATTATTTATTATCTCTTTATTATTATCTCTTTTATTTATTCATCCTCTTTCTCTATTTTTTTAAGGTAAAGAATAATAAAATGGTCAAAAAACCGCTGATTGTTGAAGTCTGCTTTTTTAATAAAAATCTGTTTTCATAACGCTTCCCGATGCGCCGGTTACTCTTTCCTTATTTAACTCAGGTCTGTGTCCTTATGTTCCAGGTAGGCTCTCGTTTCCATACATTAACAATCGCCAAACGCTTTTTATCGGAACGCAATAAATTCCCACTCGTTAGGAGTACCTCGTTAAATATCCCATTTGGAAGTGGGCGACTTATTATAGGGGGAGTGTCATATGATAGCAAGAGGAACGACATAACCGAGGCTTTTCTCCACTGCCACAGACGCATCATGCCCAATCTGTAATCATATTGATGGTCAGACATATCACCTTTTTACTGCCTATGATTTTCTACTTTTGGTTAACAAATAAATTGTTGACTTATTCTTGTTTACAATTCTTGTTCATGTCTTACAAAAGGTTGTTTAATTGATTCATTTTTACTAATCCTTCCCCTTGCTAATTATCTGAAAGTTTAAATAATAACACTGGTATGCATTTGTTTAAAAAAAATTGCTCGGAGAATGACAACAACTGATTTTATACAATTGAGATGCCCTAAATTCAGATCTGTCTTTAGTTTTTCTCTATTACGTCAATATTGTTTTTATTCATAAGAATAAATTTACTCAAAGTCATACTTTTATGAAAAAATCTGATGGACTTCCTAGTATATATCTACACTATAAACATATATTTATTTCGGTTCTTTATACACAACCTACGTGTTGATAGGCTTCATAAACATGCAGTTCCTAGGTAATAAATATTTCCCCACTTTATCTATAGAATAAATAAATACCCCACTTACAGAATAAGATATTGCAACTTCCCTTTAATGTTTATTTTACTTGTCCTTTCTTAAGGTCAGTATCAGTTGAGATAGAACAGGAATCAATTTTCAACCCTAGTGTTATTGATCAGTTGTTTTCATTCTTGAAGCAAATTTGATGTATACTAGTGTAATCAGACACACTTCACTTTTCCATCTAGATTAGACGATATTTTTCTATTGGTCTTGTTCAACTTGTTTAATCAATTATAGCTAATATAGCACATATTCATATACTTTTAAATATGTTTTTAGCCTTGAGGTTGAGTTATATTCGCTTATC
>JBAIZL010000003.1:91010402-91027902 GCA_036971475.1 Prosapia bicincta | reverse complement strand
GTAGTGATAACATCGCCAAATTAGTATACAACACTTTGTAGTGATAACATCGCCAAAGTAGTATACAACACTTTGTAGTGATAACATCGCCAAAGTAGTATACAACACTTTGTAGTGATAACATCGCCAAAGTAGTATACAACACTTTGTAGTGATAACATCGCCAAAGTAGTATACAACACTTTGTAGTGATAACATCGCCAAAGTAGTATACAACACTTTGTAGTGATAACATCGCCAAAGTAGTATACAACACTTTGTAGTGATAACATCGCCAAAGTAGTATACAACACTTTGTAGTGATAACATCGCCAAAGTAGTATACAACACTTTGTAGTGATAACATCGCCAAAGTAGTATACAACACTTTGTAGTGATAACATCGCCAAAGTAGTATACAACACTTTGTAGTGATAACATCGCCAAAGTAGTATACAACACTTTGTAGTGATAACATCGCCAAAGTAGTATACAACACTTTGTAGTGATAACATCGCCAAAGTAGTATACAACACTTTGTAGTGATAACATCGCCAAAGTAGTATACAACACTTTGTAGTGATAACATCGCCAAAGTAGTATACAACACTTTGTAGTGATAACATCGCCAAAGTAGTATACAACACTTTGTAGTGATAACATCGCCAAAGTAGTATACAACACTTTGTAGTGATAACATCGCCAAAGTAGTATACAACACTTTGTAGTGATAACATCGCCAAAGTAGTATACAACACTTTGTAGTGATAACATCGCCAAAGTAGTATACAACACTTTGTAGTGATAACATCGCCAAAGTAGTATACAACACTTTGTAGTGATAACATCGCCAAAGTAGTATACAACACTTTGTAGTGATAACATCGCCAAAGTAGTATACAACACTTTGTAGTGATAACATCGCCAAAGTAGTATACAACACTTTGTAGTGATAACATCGCCAAAGTAGTATACAGCACTTTGTAGTGATAACATCGCCAAAGTAGTATACAACACTTTGTAGTAATATCATCGCCAAAGTAGTATACAACACTTTGTAGTGATAACATCGCCAAAGTAGTATACAACACTTTGTAGTAATATCATCGCCAAAGTAGTATACAACACTTTGTAGTGATAACATCGCCAAATTAGTATACAACACTTTGTAGTGATAACATCGCCAAAGTAGTATACAACACTTTGTAGTGATAACATCGCCAAATTAGTATACAACACTTTGTAGTGATAACATCGCCAAAGTAGTATACAACACTTTGTAGTGATAACATCGCCAAAGTAGTATACAACACTTTGTAGTGATAACATCGCCAAAGTGGTATACAACACTTTGTAGTGATAACATCGCCAAAGTAGTATACAACACTTTGTAGTGATAACATCGCCAAAGTAGTATACAACACTTTGTAGTGATAACATCGCCAAAGTAGTATACAGCACTTTGTAGTGATAACATCGCCAAATTAGTATACAACACTTTGTAGTGATAACATCGCCAAAGTAGTATACAACACTTTGTAGTGATAACATCGCCAAAGTAGTATACAACACTTTGTAGTGATAACATCGCCAAAGTAGTATACAACACTTTGTAGTGATAACATCGCCAAAGTAGTATACAACACTTTGTAGTGATAACATCGCCAAAGTAGTATACAACACTTTGTAGTGATAACATCGCCAAAGTAGTATACAACACTTTGTAGTGATAACATCGCCAAAGTAGTATACAACACTTTGTAGTGATAACATCGCCAAATTAGTATACAACACTTTGTAGTGATAACATCGCCAAAGTAGTATACAACACTTTGTAGTGATAACATCGCCAAATTAGTATACAACACTTTGTAGTGATAACATCGCCAAAGTAGTATACAACACTTTGTAGTGATAACATCGCCAAAGTAGTATACAACACTTTGTAGTGATAACATCGCCAAAGTAGTATACAACACTTTGTAGTGATAACATCGCCAAAGTAGTATACAACACTTTGTAGTGATAACATCGCCAAAGTAGTATACAACACTTTGTAGTGATAACATCGCCAAAGTAGTATACAACACTTTGTAGTGATAACATCGCCAAAGTAGTATACAACACTTTGTAGTGATAACATTGCCAAAGTAGTATACAACACTTTGTAGTGATAACATCGCCAAAGTAGTATACAACACTTTGTAGTGATAACATCGCCAAAGTAGTATACAACACTTTGTAGTGATAACATCGCCAAAGTAGTATACAACACTTTGTAGTGATAACATCGCCAAAGTAGTATACAACACTTTGTAGTGATAACATCGCCAAAGTAGTATACAACACTTTGTAGTGATAACATCGCCAAAGTAGTATACAACACTTTGTAGTGATAACATCGCCAAAGTAGTATACAACACTTTGTAGTGATAACATCGCCAAAGTAGTATACAACACTTTGTAGTGATAACATCGCCAAAGTAGTATACAACACTTTGTAGTGATAACATCGCCAAAGTAGTATACAACACTTTGTAGTGATATCATCGCCATTCATAATAACGTTGAAGTGATAAAAATGAAAACAAAAAATAATTAGTAAGAAAGAATTACTTAGTAGGAATCGTTTACAGTAATAAACACCTCATTTGGAGAAAGCACTTAATAGGGGATTTAATACAGCCTATTTAATGTAGTTATAGTAAAAAATTGTAGTCTACAGAAAACCTTTGTTACATGTTGAAAAAGGAATAGTATATAGGCCTAAATTTTATTTTTCAAATTTAAATGAAATATTTTTAAAAATATTCGCACATAAATACAACTCATTATATATATATATATATATATATATATATATATATATATATATATATATATATATATATATATATATATATATATATATATATATATAATATGTGTTTTCTTGTTTAATAATTTAAATAGGTTATTCAAATACAAGGATATTTATTAATTTATATTCAAAGCTTTTTGTTGGTAAAGAGCACCAAAGCTTATTATTGTATTTTTCATTCCTGATGATGTTGGTACTATTTACCAACGAAAAGCTTTGAATATAAATTAATAAGTATTCTTGTATTTGAATAACCTATATTGTTGTAATATATATATATATATATATATATATAACGCAATAAATATCTATAACTCATTATAGTTATGCCTGTATTGTATTAACTATAGTAAAAGTAATTGAAATATCAACAAATTATTATATTTAATAATGGATAGCAAATTTCGTAGTGTCAGCTTAGTAATTTACAATAAATAAGGAAAATAACCTGCGTGTTAAAACAGTTGTTCTAAAACATAGCCTATAACATAAAATCAGATGTTATAGAAAATCATATGTTAGCACTAATTTAAGCTAGAATACAAAGGACGTCGAGTGATTCGTCCTCACTTCTCCATTTACGTCTGATCTTGACCAATTCAATTTATTTCCATTTTTTTAAAGATCTTTCACCAATAAATGCCCAATGAAAACTTCCAACTTTTCCTTGGCCATATAGTTTATTAAATATTTCAAACATGACCTTCCGCTATAAATTACTGTGATATATTTTTACGTTTTGAAAGAATAACATTTTCAATGTATAATATATGTTTATATTCTCAAAGAAAATTTATGCAAACTAAGAACTCTTACGTAATTCATAATATAAATTACGTTTTTCACTTTTCCACTATGAATTCATGTAATATCCAACATTTAGAAATAAATATTTACAGCTACTAAATTCTATTCTTAAATGTTTTCCACGTTAAGTCTCCTTTAACAAACACAATTAACTTGTTACACACAAATTCAGGCGTCTCGTGTATTATCGAAACCAAATTACCAGTTCAGATCTACATCTGGCAAAAGGGGATTGATCATTGTGGCCAAGTTTGATTGTCAAAGTTTCCAGGTAATTGCAATGCATTACATATAACAGCTGTATAGACATCGGTATTGCCTCAATCTAGTATTAAAGTTTCCAGGTAATTGCAATTCATTACATATTACCTATAGCTTTATAGTTTTAGCGATTACACCATTAACGTTTCCAGCTAGTAGCTCATAAAATAGGCATATATTTTATTTAATTTGTAAAACAAATTATTTCTATTCTGATTTCCAACCACGAATGGGCGCTTGTAATATTTATTTAATAAAGAAAATTCTGTTTAATAAACTTTTCCTAGGACAACTATACAATTTGGTTCAGGACATTTATACAATTGCCACATGAATCCATTGTCAGAACAATTATCCAATATAGAGGTTCAAATTGTAAAGAATTATCTTCTAAATGGAAATTTGGTTATGAAAATGTTTTTACTAAGATAAATACTGTCACACTTTCTCTATACTTTTGCAAAATTGTTAGTGTTAGTTTATTGTAACACTTTGTATAGTCACCTTCATCAATTTTTATTTGTCGTACTTATAATTATTTCATAATATTTTTTTTTAACTTTAAATACTGAATATTATTTTTGTTTGCAAGCTTTTAAATAGATTTTATATTAGAGATAAAGAGAATTCTGTGTTATTTCTTTCTCATTACGTATTGACTTTTACAAATCAATAGAAAAATAGGTTATGTAAAACTAGTAATATTTCAAGTTGGGAATTTTCTGTCATTTTGTTTCTCTTTAATGATGTTTATCTATATATTTATCTAAATTATTGTATGAAATGTCCAAACTACAAAGATTTCATACATTGTATAATGTATGACAGACAATTCATGTTAATAGTAGATGAATATTTTATGTCCATGTCTGATAAATTATTAAGTATAAAAGATTGTAAGCGATATGTTAAAGCTGTTTTATGCAAGGCTTAGCTACTATTGTTCATTCAGTCATCTGTTGTATACTATATTGTTTTTGTGTTATAGTCGTGTACTGCATATTAATTATTACAAGGCACATATATAGGTTTTTAAAGTCTTAGATTTTAATGGAGAATTTTCAATTTGAAACAAACTTTATGTTAATTAAATTGTGAATAAAAAATCTATATGCTATTGGTATTACAATTTTTTTCTGTAATTAATTTTTTTTAATAAATATAGTGTTTTTAGTATGGCATTACATTTAAAAAAAAATTAATACAAATTTCGTTTAAACGTATTGTACATTTGGTTCAGTGAACAAAATCCAATGCGGTAGGGTCTATAAAACTTTAAAATATCATTTACAATTTATTTTCTGTGATTTAACCAAACCTTTTTAAGAAGTACAGTTAAAGGAAAACCTTTTACCAATGGCTTCTTTGTAATATCGAATAGAATATAAACACATATTAACTATGTTTTAATTTTAAATTAATGTTTTAAATTTAAATATAATAAAACACAAGTTTACAAAGAAAAAGATTTATTAAAACAAATAAAATTTTGTGTAACAAATAAGGAAGAAAATTTGGCACCAAATACAACACTTAGGAAGGTCTGAAACAGGAAATGTTTAAGCAGGAAAGGAAGAAGTTAAACGACTGGGTAGGTGTAAGGGTAAGAATATGGGTAAGAGTAGGCTGACTTGACGTAACTGACTGGGGCGGCATATGCGGAGGGCTTGTAGTAGCTGACAGCTGGGGCCGCATATACCGTGGGCTTCTCGTATTTGCCTGGGTAGTACTTGCCGTCATCATAAGTAGCGTAAGGGTAAGCAGCTGAGTACGCAGCATAAGGGTAGGCGCCAGAGTATGAAGCGTAAGGGTAGGCGCCAGAGTAGGCAGCATAAGGGTAGGCGCCAGAGTATCCAGCATACGGGTAGGCTGTGAACAAGAAAAATCATTAAAAACTTTAAAATCATACAGTAAAAATAATTTTATTCAAATAGAAACTTCGAATGTTCCAACATTTCTAATACAAACTTCAAGAAATAGGAAATTCAAATATTTAAAATTCACCACTACATAAAATCGATTACTTCTTGCGTAGAAAATAAAACCAAAGCTAGTTATGTTTTAACTATTTGAATATATACAATACAAGCTCAAAGAATCATACATATAATACCCATACATGCCATTTTATGGATAAACTTTGCCGCTTTTACATATTTCTAATGTTATTCCAGGCAAGTTATAGACCGTCTGCAGGTCTGATAAACAGGTCATATAAACTTCGTAATATATGTTAAGGGTTATCATTCCTGGTTGATTTATTCAGACCCGTTTAACAGCATGAGAAATACAAACCCTGCTCGCTCAGCGGAGATGTAAAGCTCGCCCACATCAAGTATTTTTATGCATGTAAAAAGGCAAAGTGCACTAAATTATGTAGCCAACATAATACAATAAAAACTAAAGTGAGTCTAGTCATCTTTCACTAAAGAAATAAATTACTCTAAAAGGCGAAAATGTGTTTCAATATTTCGTTACTAGATGTCTCTGTTGTCAGTGAAATGTTAATATTGTAAGCAATGTTTTGAAAGTCTATAAATATTTTATGAAATACATTTTCAAAAATAATTTATTCAACACTTTAAATTTCCGCCAGCTTTAGTGTCGATATTTTTTTTTTAACAAAAAGATTTACGCGATGAAATTGTAATTAAAATAATACTTCCGTTCTATCTTAGAATAAAAGAAATCTTGTGCAGAAAATATACTAAAATTAATTAGGTCTTTAGAATTCTGTCTGTAGTAACCTCAATGGGCGTAGTATATTGCACTAAATCGTTTTTCTTATATGCTGCAGAACAATTTGAAATTTCAAATGCAAACCGTTGGCAGCACTGCCATGCACTTGCAGTTTAACGTTTTCTACAAACTATAAAATATTCTTTGCAACTGTCGTTAAGGATCTTAAAAAACCACACAAAAGTTTAGAAGTCGTTAATTTTATAGACGAAGGTCTGACGCGCGATTCAGGTGTCTGCAGGAAGAGTTGATAATAGCAAAACTTCCCGGCTTACAAGTTGGGAAACTGTTCCAGGAATCGTCTCCTTGTCGGTTTTTACTTTACATTTTTTATTGGAATGCTTCACGTAGTCTTACTGTTATAAGTTGACTTTATTTTAATTGTTATTAATTATCTTTAATAATTACAGATTTCCAAAGCATTTAAACAATACAGTAATGTCGCATTCATTTCACTATTTATACAACGTACAAGTCGTTTATTCGTTCAATTCTTTTGACTGTTAACGAACCGTTTTTTTTTTTATTTAGAAAGCTATGAGCAAATTTTAACTCATTTTATCTTGCATTTCGTGATACAAAGGGTGGTTTATATTGTTTTGCAATATTTTTAGATCATTTAAAGCTATAATAAAAAGATGGTCTCAGTATCAGTGATACAAGTTTGATCATTAAACGTTTGGGCTTCAAGTACGACTTCAGCCCGTTTTTTTTTTATTGAGCTTTGATAGATACAATTTTCGTTTTAATTTTTATATCGAGACCAGATTTTTAATCGTTAAAATTTTGTTCTATCCTATATTAACAGGTTTTTTTGAAAAATATTGTTCGTTCAAAAACCAATTTCTATTCGCTCTTTAAAAGCAGTCATTTTAGGGCATTATTTTAACTAATTTTTGAAGTTATTTAGCTCAAATAGGTTACAGTAAAATAATAATAAAAACCCCTATTGACTTTATTTCTCACACTCTAAGATATCATTTAACGGTTACATAACACTTGTAGGGTAACAACTTACTTTACAATAATTTATGGCCGATAATAATTACCCCTAATTATTATAAATATGTACTAAATTCATTACAAATACTTACCATATATTTTCATAAATAAGATCCCCATTTGTAATAATTAAAGATTACTCAAAAACAATACCCATTAGTGTTTTATTAACAAGTTGATTGTTTTACCTCCTGGGTAGGCTCCGACGACGACGTCCTTCTTGACCCTCTCAGGCTCTGCAGTCTCTGCCATGACGGCGGCTACGGCCAAAGCTAAGCAAATCTAAAAGTAAAGAGCGATTTGTACAAGGACGTTCGATTTATCGACATCTGCAAGTTATTTCAAAAGTGGACTTTGATTATGTTTTCGTTGTTAATTTCTGAATATTTTTAAATAACATAATGAATTTGATAAATAACTCTAGGTTCATTACCTTCTTAAAGTAAAAAAAAAAAAATATGTAATAGTATTTTTGTACTCTATTTTTTCAATTAATTTACATAAATTAACTTTAAATACTCAAATGACGTTATGCACTTATCTTATATATTAACCTACTTGTATAGATTGAAATGTCAACCCTTGTAGCCTGACATATAACTGTTTTAAAATTTCTGTTTGTTTACCCTCATCTAATTTTATTTTATCCAAGATAAATTATTATTAGTTTCTATAAAAAATTACCGGTATGTAGAGAAATTATTATTACAAAAGTGTTTATGTCGGTCATTTTAGCGTTAATGTAATCGTTTTTGTTGCAAAAGTCACCTACATTTTGCCTTGAAAATTAACCAGCAACCTTGATAGATTCTTTATTAACAAACTCTTAATTTTTATGATGCTATTCGGCAATTTGTTAAACTTAATTATTCCTACTAATTAAAAATATAATTTTGGTTATTTAAATCAATTTTATTTATTGCTTCATTAATCGCATGAAAATTACATGGTATTGAATTTAATAAATTAAGTCATACAACTTTAAATAGGTAATTAAAATTAATTATAACGCTATACCTTATTAGTCACCTATTTGTTTACGGTTTTACGTAGATTTCTAACCTAGTAACAAGTGGATATAGAAATTTTATTTTAATAACTGCATTTAACTATGTTTTTTAATTAATTCCATATTTGAAAATGTATTAATAATATTTCTTAATTTTTATTTGGAAATAATCAATTGCGTAAACCTTTTTATTGGTATAAATGTTTAAAATTTTAAATAAATTTTAAAATTAAAAAAAACAAAAGAATTATTTGTAATAAAAAAAATTAAAATTCCTAACTTGCAATCTTTTAAACTCTTGAAGGGATTGTATTTGTTGTAAAACTTTAAATGATATTTATGTAAAAGAAACTAAAATTATATTTGATTTAGGAGCTATCTACAGCTTGAAGTAATTCTGTTTGTAATTTTTAACTCTTGCAGTAAATGAATCTTATGTGCATATAATTAAATATTAAGACAAAAAGATTATATAAAAATGTGTACAAGATAAAATATCTATACGAACCACAATTTTGAAGGCGGCCATTTTCACTTGACGTAGAGACGCAACTGATGCCATTTGGGTCGGGCTATTGCATTTTATAGGGACATCCAGAATAAAACAAAAGCCATTCTGGACTCGAAAGATTGTCTAGCGGCGTCCTCATTGGCCGAGAACGATGGGACGCCAAAGTGTAGGATTCGGCGAGATGTCCATAAGTAACGAGAGTCGATGTCCTTGGGCGGGGCCGCAAAGGTCAAGGATAATGCTCCAGCATCCTTCGAAGTGTTCCCAGGATGGGTCTTAGTGACAGGTGGTACTTTGAAACACAACGCCAATCTATTTTTTGTGCGGAGGCTAAAAAGCTTTTCAGAAACGTCTCAACTTGTTAGCCCTATTAAAACGTCTGAAACAGAATGACTTACACGCGGACAAAATGAGTTTTGCGTTCAAATAAAAAATATAGATTTTGAAAACTTTTTTCTATATCTAAAAATATTTTTGTCGACATATTAGTTAAACTAGAATACATTATTTTAATAAGAGGTATTACATCACTTTATGTTTAGTATTTTCCTTTAAATATGAAGTATTATTTTTTAAATTTCATCTCCCCCTCTCTCTCTCTCTCCCCCTATATTTATATATATATATATATATATATATATATATATATATATATATATATATACATTTTTTTTTTTTTTTTTTTTTTTTTTACTTATGTATATCAAAAACAACTGAGGTTATTCAAATACAAGAATTATTTATAAATATTTATTCAAAGCTCTTCGTTGATAAACAGTACCAACATCATCAGGAATGAATAATACAATAACGCAAGGTATAAAACATATGTTAAATCGTTTTATTGAATAACAACAACGTTTAAAAAGCTTTAAATAAAAATTAATAAATAATTCTTGTATTTGAATAGCCTCAGTTGTTTTTTATTACTGAACAAGAAAACGTATTATATATATATATATATATATATATATATATATATATATATATATATATATATAATCATATTCTCTTTATTAATATATATATATATATATATATATATATATATATATATATATATATATCCATAAGCATTAGCTAACATACCTTACTTATACAAAAATATTTATATTTATTAAATTATATACTGTATGATCTTATTCAGTTTAACATTGTTTTTATCTAACACCTACAGCTTCTAACAAAAACAATCATATATAAAAAAGTCGTTGTGATAATGCTAAAGAAAAGCTCAATACCTACGCCTTCGAAAATTTATTTCTGAGACCGAGACAAACATATTATAATTTATATAAGCATAGGTCTAAAAAGCCGTTCGATTCATATTTTCATAAAATATCGGTTCTCACCTACATTAGAATCGTTGGTGAACAAATTGGCTGACCGATTCTATAGTGTAACAAACAGCTGGATGTATAACTTTCGTTCCTAGCATTGGTTGTTTATTCATTCTGATTATCGCATTTGATCACCTTTCACTAATTAAGTGGTATTCTGGTTGAACATGATAAAATGAATACACCTGTAGATATTAAATCTTTTTGTTGATATTTATCATTATTTGTATTTTATATATTTAACGTGTTTTATTTATTTTAGCTTATTGGTTGACATATCTTTTTTAATATAATATGGAAAATGTTTCAATGCATTTTTAGTTAGTAAGATGTTTACATTTACGTAATACTTTGTATTGACTATATCAAAACACTTCTTTGGTAGTTTTAGTTATGTTGTTTTGATGTTAACATTATTATTTTTTGATTGTTAGATTTAATATTAGTTAATGTTAGTTATTTGCTTAACGTTGCTGTAAAACCGTTGATAATTTCCACAGTAAGGTATAAAGGGCTGAAGCGTCGACAGTAAAAAGTATAAATTAAATAATAATAGTTACATATGGTCGCGTGAGGTTCAGTAGAATCTTGAATTTATATATTACTATACACAAGACGGCTCTGTTCAAATTTATTCTTCTCATAGTTATGTTGTATTCTTTTACTTTCTTCACATTTCGATGTTTACCTGTTACTGAAGGGTTTTTGCTCTTTCCCTCATTATTTTCTTCTAAATACTTGAACTTTAGTTGTGACAATCGGCAAAGTCTTTCACTGCTCTCTAAACCAAACCTTACTCTAACTGTGTCGGTCCTCTTAGCTCTGTTGAAACACTCTCTGAATAACGTACCTTTGTGCTTCTCGAACATGTTCCATTCTGTGCCTTATATTTTGCAACAACCTATTAACTATGACATGATAGTGGTTTATTCGGTTTAATCTTGTATTTCATCAACGTGAATTTATTAAAAAAAAAGGTATTTATTTGTTTGGGTTTTAACGAGGTATAATTATTCCAAGAAATCTAAACTTTTTCTCACAAAATCATGAGCAATAGCCTAATGTCTGCGATGTGTTCAACTAGATCCTACTTTCTCTTTGTGTTGGAAACAATAACGCTTCAAACGATGGATTGATTAGTTTTAGGAAGCAGTGTATATTTGACGGTTTTGCTGACAACCCTTTCAGGCTACTACTATTGACGGGAAGCTGTAGATAGAGCAATACTTCAAGAATCAAAAGTTATTTTGCGGCGATTTGTGCTTTTCCTCTAGTGGCGGTTACTACCCCTTCTCTATGGTGGAAACTATTTAACAAAATTTGGTTCTAGAAACCGGTAGACGAGCTAGTTTATGTAACAATTTTATTAAAAAATTGTTACATAAACTAGTTTTGTAACATGATTTGTTTTGAGTGATTCGTGATTGAAGGAGTTGGATTATATAACAAAATTTGGTTCTAGAAACCGGTAGACGAGCTAGTTTATGTAACAATTTTATTAAAACATTGTTACATAAACTAGTTTTGCAACATAATTTGTTTTGAGTGATTTGTGATTGAAGGAGTTGGATTATATAACAAAATTTGGTTCTAGAAACCTGTAGACGAGCTAGTTTATGTAACAATTTTATTAAAACATTGTTACATAAACTAGTTTTGCAACATAATTTGTTTTGAGTTATTCCTGATAGAAGGAGTTGGATTATATAACAAAATTTGGTTCTAGAAACCGGTAGACGAGCTAGTTTATGTAACAATTTTATTAAAACATTGTTACATAAACTAGTTTTGCAACATAATTTGTTTTGAGTGATTTGTGATTGAAGGAGTTGGATTATATAACAAAATTTGGTTCTAGAAACCGGTAGACGAGCTAGTTTATGTAACAATTTTATTAAAACATTGTTACATAAACTAGTTTTGCAACATAATTTGTTTTGAGTGATTTGTGATTGAAGGAGTTGGATTATATAACAAAATTTGGTTCTAGAAACCGGTAGACGAGCTAGTTTATGTAACAATTTTATTAAAACATTGTTACATAAACTAGTTTTGCAACATAATTTGTTTTGAGTGATTCGTGATTGAAGGAGTTGGATTATATAACAAAATTTGGTTCTAGAAACCGGTAGACGAGCTAGTTTATGTAACAATTTTATTAAAACATTGTTACATAAACTAGTTTTGCAACATAATTTGTTTTGAGTGATTCGTGATTGAAGGAGTTGGATTATATAACAAAATTTGGTTCTAGAAACCTGTAGACGAGCTAGTTTATGTAACAATTTTATTAAAACATTGTTACATAAACTAGTTTTGCAACATGATTTGTTTTGAGTGATTTGTGATTGAAGGAGTTGGATTATATAACAAAATTTGGTTCTAGAAACCTGTAGACGAGCTAGTTTATGTAACAATTTTATTAAAACATTGTTACATAAACTAGTTTTGCAACATAATTTGTTTTGAGTGATTCGTGATTGAAGGAGTTGGATTATATAACAAAATTTGGTTCTAGAAACCGGTAGACGAGCTAGTTTATGTAACAATTTTATTAAAACATTGTTACATAAACTAGTTTTGCAACATAATTTGTTTTGAGTTATTCCTGATAGAAGGAGTTGGATTATATAACAAAATTTGGTTCTAGAAACCTGTAGACGAGCTAGTTTATGTAACAATTTTATTAAAACATTGTTACATAAACTAGTTTTGCAACATAATTTGTTTTGAGTGATTTGTGATTGAAGGAGTTGGATTATATAACAAAATTTGGTTCTAGAAACCGGTAGACGAGCTAGTTTATGTAACAATTTTATTAAAACATTGTTACATAAACTAGTTTTGCAACATAATTTGTTTTGAGTTATTCCTGATAGAAGGAGTTGGATTATATAACAAAATTTGGTTCTAGAAACCGGTAGACGAGCTAGTTTATGTAACAATTTTATTAAAACATTGTTACATAAACTAGTTTTGCAACATAATTTGTTTTGAGTTATTCCTGATAGAAGGAGTTGGATTATATAACAAAATTTGGTTCTAGAAACCGGTAGACGAGCTAGTTTATGTAACAATTTTATTAAAACATTGTTACATAAACTAGTTTTGTAACATGATTTGTTTTGAGTGATTTGTGATTGAAGGAGTTGGATTATATAACAAAATTTGGTTCTAGAAACCGGTAGACGAGCTAGTTTATGTAACAATTTTATTAAAACATTGTTACATAAACTAGTTTTGCAACATAATTTGTTTTGAGTGATTTGTGATTGAAGGAGTTGGATTATATAACAAAATTTGGTTCTAGAAACCGGTAGACGAGCTAGTTTATGTAACAATTTTATTAAAACATTGTTACATAAACTAGTTTTGCAACATAATTTGTTTTGAGTGATTTGTGATTGAAGGAGTTGGATTATATAACAAAATTTGGTTCTAGAAACCGGTAGACGAGCTAGTTTATGTAACAATTTTATTAAAACATTGTTACATAAACTAGTTTTGCAACATAATTTGTTTTGAGTTATTCCTGATAGAAGGAGTTGGATTATATAACAAAATTTGGTTCTAGAAACCGGTAGACGAGCTAGTTTATGTAACAATTTTATTAAAACATTGTTACATAAACTAGTTTTGCAACATAATTTGTTTTGAGTGATTTGTGATTGAAGGAGTTGGATTATATAACAAAATTTGGTTCTAGAAACCGGTAGACGAGCTAGTTTATGTAACAATTTTATTAAAACATTGTTACATAAACTAGTTTTGCAACATAATTTGTTTTGAGTTATTCCTGATAGAAGGAGTTGGATTATATAACAAAATTTGGTTCTAGAAACCGGTAGACGAGCTAGTTTATGTAACAATTTTATTAAAACATTGTTACATAAACTAGTTTTGCAACATAATTTGTTTTGAGTGATTTGTGATTGAAGGAGTTGGATTATATAACAAAATTTGGTTCTAGAAACCGGTAGACGAGCTAGTTTATGTAACAATTTTATTAAAACATTGTTACATAAACTAGTTTTGCAACATAATTTGTTTTGAGTGATTTGTGATTGAAGGAGTTGGATTATATAACAAAATTTGGTTCTAGAAACCGGTAGACGAGCTAGTTTATGTAACAATTTTATTAAAACATTGTTACATAAACTAGTTTTGCAACATAATTTGTTTTGAGTGATTTGTGATTGAAGGAGTTGGATTATATAACAAAATTTGGTTCTAGAAACCGGTAGACGAGCTAGTTTATGTAACAATTTTATTAAAACATTGTTACATAAACTAGTTTTGCAACATAATTTGTTTTGAGTGATTTGTGATTGAAGGAGTTGGATTATATAACAAAATTTGGTTCTAGAAACCGGTAGACGAGCTAGTTTATGTAACAATTTTATTAAAACATTGTTACATAAACTAGTTTTGCAACATAATTTGTTTTGAGTGATTTGTGATTGAAGGAGTTGGATTATATAACAAAATTTGGTTCTAGAAACCGGTAGACGAGCTAGTTTATGTAACAATTTTATTAAAACATTGTTACATAAACTAGTTTTGCAACATAATTTGTTTTGAGTGATTTGTGATTGAAGGAGTTGGATTATATAACAAAATTTGGTTCTAGAAACCGGTAGACGAGCTAGTTTATGTAACAATTTTATTAAAACATTGTTACATAAACTAGTTTTGCAACATAATTTGTTTTGAGTGATTTGTGATTGAAGGAGTTGGATTATATAACAAAATTTGGTTCTAGAAACCGGTAGACGAGCTAGTTTATGTAACAATTTTATTAAAACATTGTTACATAAACTAGTTTTGCAACATAATTTGTTTTGAGTGATTTGTGATTGAAGGAGTTGGATTATATAACAAAATTTGGTTCTAGAAACCGGTAGACGAGCTAGTTTATGTAACAATTTTATTAAAACATTGTTACATAAACTAGTTTTGCAACATAATTTGTTTTGAGTGATTTGTGATTGAAGGAGTTGGATTATATAACAAAATTTGGTTCTAGAAACCGGTAGACGAGCTAGTTTATGTAACAATTTTATTAAAACATTGTTACATAAACTAGTTTTGCAACATAATTTGTTTTGAGTTATTCCTGATAGAAGGAGTTGGATTATATAACAAAATTTGGTTCTAGAAACCTGTAGACGAGCTAGTTTATGTAACAATTTTATTAAAACATTGTTACATAAACTAGTTTTGCAACATAATTTGTTTTGAGTGATTTGTGATTGAAGGAGTTGGATTATATAACAAAATTTGGTTCTAGAAACCGGTAGACGAGCTAGTTTATGTAACAATTTTATTAAAACATTGTTACATAAACTAGTTTTGCAACATAATTTGTTTTGAGTTATTCCTGATAGAAGGAGTTGGATTATATAACAAAATTTGGTTCTAGAAACCGGTAGACGAGCTAGTTTATGTAACAATTTTATTAAAACATTGTTACATAAACTAGTTTTGCAACATAATTTGTTTTGAGTGATTTGTGATTGAAGGAGTTGGATTATATAACAAAATTTGGTTCTAGAAACCGGTAGACGAGCTAGTTTATGTAACAATTTTATTAAAACATTGTTACATAAACTAGTTTTGCAACATAATTTGTTTTGAGTTATTCCTGATAGAAGGAGTTGGATTATATAACAAAATTTGGTTCTAGAAACCGGTAGACGAGCTAGTTTATGTAACAATTTTATTAAAACATTGTTACATAAACTAGTTTTGCAACATAATTTGTTTTGAGTGATTTGTGATTGAAGGAGTTGGATTATATAACAAAATTTGGTTCTAGAAACCGGTAGACGAGCTAGTTTATGTAACAATTTTATTAAAACATTGTTACATAAACTAGTTTTGCAACATAATTTGTTTTGAGTGATTTGTGATTGAAGGAGTTGGATTATATAACAAAATTTGGTTCTAGAAACCGGTAGACGAGCTAGTTTATGTAACAATTTTATTAAAACATTGTTACATAAACTAGTTTTGCAACATAATTTGTTTTGAGTGATTTGTGATTGAAGGAGTTGGATTATATAACAAAATTTGGTTCTAGAAACCGGTAGACGAGCTAGTTTATGTAACAATTTTATTAAAACATTGTTACATAAACTAGTTTTGCAACATAATTTGTTTTGAGTTATTCCTGATAGAAGGAGTTGGATTATATAACAAAATTTGGTTCTAGAAACCGGTAGACGAGCTAGTTTATGTAACAATTTTATTAAAACATTGTTACATAAACTAGTTTTGCAACATAATTTGTTTTGAGTGATTTGTGATTGAAGGAGTTGGATTATATAACAAAATTTGGTTCTAGAAACCGGTAGACGAGCTAGTTTATGTAACAATTTTATTAAAACATTGTTACATAAACTAGTTTTGCAACATAATTTGTTTTGAGTTATTCCTGATAGAAGGAGTTGGATTATATAACAAAATTTGGTTCTAGAAACCGGTAGACGAGCTAGTTTATGTAACAATTTTATTAAAACATTGTTACATAAACTAGTTTTGCAACATAATTTGTTTTGAGTGATTTGTGATTGAAGGAGTTGGATTATATAACAAAATTTGGTTCTAGAAACCGGTAGACGAGCTAGTTTATGTAACAATTTTATTAAAACATTGTTACATAAACTAGTTTTGCAACATAATTTGTTTTGAGTGATTTGTGATTGAAGGAGTTGGATTATATAACAAAATTTGGTTCTAGAAACCGGTAGACGAGCTAGTTTATGTAACAATTTTATTAAAACATTGTTACATAAACTAGTTTTGCAACATAATTTGTTTTGAGTGATTTGTGATTGAAGGAGTTGGATTATATAACAAAATTTGGTTCTAGAAACCGGTAGACGAGCTAGTTTATGTAACAATTTTATTAAAACATTGTTACATAAACTAGTTTTGCAACATAATTTGTTTTGAGTGATTTGTGATTGAAGGAGTTGGATTATATAACA
>JBAIZL010000003.1:91000402-91005402 GCA_036971475.1 Prosapia bicincta | reverse complement strand
TGAAGAACTTTTGAAGATTTTAGATTTTAAAGAATCGAATACGTATATAGTATACAATATTATGATAATTTAATTTTAGTCGTATTATGAAACGAAATAGACTACTCTATTCGCAGCTAATTATAATCTGTTTGCAACAACAAGACGCAAGATGAAATAACAAAACCTACTGAACACAGTGAGGGCAACATTTAGTATACAGACACTATCAATTCGGAAAACGAATTTTATGTCTGAAACGCATAAATTGTGTAAAAATAACTGGAAATTAGCATAATAGTTTTATAATTGTATAGACATAAACATACCTTGGTTTGGAAAAAAACAAATATAATAACCATTTACGTAGACAAAACAATAAAATGGGTAACTAACAATTCTGGTAAGTCTGTTGTGTTTATATAGTTTTTAAAAAAATCAAAATATTTAAAATGAGAAAAAAAAGAATTTGGAATAGCGAGAGGTGGTCAGCCTGTAGTTTAGAACAAGAAGCCCGGATGTAGTGGCCATTTCCGAAACCAATCGCCATCTCGAATTTCAATCCCTCCCCACTCAGATACCAATTGTAATGTCGTTCATATGATTCCTTTTGGTTTTTATAATCTTTCCATTACAAGTAAAATAACGGCTGGGAGAGTCCGTTCCCCGTTTCACAAAATCTTTGGCACTCCCAAAAATAGGCCTATTTTTGTTTTTGTTACATTTTGGTCGCTGTACTGAGACTAAAAACAATAAAATTAGTTTAAAATTAGTAAAAACAATAATTATTGGCTGAAATACACTGAGAGATGAAATTTGCATAGCTGTCCTCATGCTTCAATCAGCAACAATTATGATTGCTTCTCTAATTGCTTAGCGTTTTGCAATCTATCAAATTTTCCGGAAGGAACTTAGCTTACGGAAATGTCAGCCCTAGATCTGCCCTAAGACTCACCATTTTGGTCAAGTCTTTCACAGTTATACAATGTTTATTACCTGGCTCACACAGATTTGTTCCCCATAGTCAATATATTTGCCCTATAGAACACCCAAGCAATTTTATTTCTAACCCGCACGAAGTCCTTAATATCTGAAATGGCTTTCCTTTGCTCCCTATAAATAGCGTCAGTAGTATTGAATTTTATGAATCCAAAATCTTTTATGTCTCTTTTGATAGCGACTCAACAACTATACTATCAAGAATAAATAGGAACTCTCTAACTAGAGAGTAACTCTAACTACTCAGAGAGACTTTAACCCTGTCCATGACATCATTAACCAGGTGTCTGTCATAACTCCAATAAAACGCGTTCACTTTTACTCTGTATCAAATCGTGTCTCCATCTCTCCATTTCCACTCCTCCGAGTTTACATTACCTTAATATTTGTACTCTTATATTAAACATATGTCACTTTGTATCATCTAATAAAAACAATGAAGAAGAGAAGAGAATATTAAAAAAATTATTCAAAAGAGGAGAATATTTCAATTCCTTCTATTAGTTCGCTTTCTCCTTATATATATATTTTGTTCAAATTTTCAATCGTTAATAAAATACTTTTTATTTATCTATTCAGGTTCAAATAGACTACATTTTTTTAACTTGTTTTAGATGCTCTTAATGTTAATTCAGTTTTTTTCAAATTATATTTCATTACTTAAATTTAGTGAATTTTTTTTAGTTTTATATGGAAGAGAAAAACATTTCACAAAAGGGGTAATGTGTGCATTATAGTTATTTCGTCCTATTTGGCTTGAAATAAGCTATATGATTTTATAGAGCAGCTGATTTTATATTATAGGTAATGTGGTAGAAGAGCTGTTTTTAACGCGTAGGTTGTGTTTATTTATATTAATTGTAATTATTTATTAAAGCGTAGCTAAAATAAAATATTTCTTTGTTTGCTTAAGTAGAAATTGTTTTTAAAATTGTTTTGTTTATTTTACTTGTTAAGATTAGATGTTTGTATTGCAACAATACGTTTGTATAAAATGTTGTATGGACAAAGGACGAAGTTGTAAAGCTGAAATACATCTGTGCAAAATGTAAGCATGATTAATAATGTAGTCCTAAGACGAACAACATAAATATTACGCAAGTAATAGGATGTGTAAATAACAGAACATGACAGCATGAAATACGTTTCTCATGAGAAGTGGCTCAGTTAGAACTTGCAGTGTTACTATGTTACACCCAATTCCCCCTGAAAGACTGGTTTATTTTCCAGTCATTTGATCATTACAGAAAACGTTAATTTCTCTTTATTAAAAATAAATTTATTATTACAGAAATAAATATTATTAGAAATTTAAAACTTATGTAATTTTTATTTTTGTACTCAAAATTGGTGAATGCATTTGCTACTTGTTACTCTATCCAGAATTGGTGAATGCGTTTGCTACTTGTTACTCTATCCAGAATTGGTGAATGCGTTTGCTACTTATTACTCTATCCAGAATTGGTGAATGCGTTTGCTACTTGTTACTCTATCCAGAATTGGTGAATGCGTTTGCTACTTGTTACTCTATCCAGAATTGGTGAATGCGTTTGCTACTTGTTACTCTATCCAGAATTGGTGAATGCATTTACTACTTGTTACTCTCCAGAATTGGAGAATGCATTTGCTACTTGTTACTCTATCCAGAATTGGTGAATCCATTTGCTACTTGTTACTCTATCCAGAATTGGTGAATGCGTTTGCTACTTGTTACTCTATCCAGAATTGGTGAATGCATTTGCTACTTGTTACTCTCCAGAATTGGTGAATGCATTTGCTACTTGTTACTCTATCTAGAATTGGTGAATGCATTTGCTACTTGTTACTCTCCAGAATTGGTGAATGCATTTGCTACTTGTTACTCTCCAGAATTGGTGAATGCATTTGCTGCTTGTTACTCTCCAGAATTGGAGAATGCATTTGCTACTTGTTACTCTATCCAGAATTGGTGAATCCATTTGCTACTTGTTACTCTATCCAGAATTGGTGAATGCATTTGCTACTTGTTACTCTCCAGAATTGGTGAATGCATTTGCTACTTGTTACTCTATCCAGAATTGGTGAATCCATTTGCTACTTGTTACTCTATCCAGAATTGGTGAATCCATTTGCTACTTGTTACTCTATCCAGAATTGGTGAATGCATTTGCTACTTGTTACTCTCCAGAATTAGTGAATGCATTTGCTACTTGTTACTCTCCAGAATTGGTGAATGCATTTGCTACTTGTTACTCTATCCAGAATTGGTGAATCCATTTGCTACTTGTTACTCTATCCAGAATTGGTGAATGCATTTGCTACTTGTTACTCTCCAGAATTAGTGAATGCATTTGCTACTTGTTACTCTCCAGAATTGGTGAATGCATTTGCTACTTGTTACTCTATCCAGAATTGGTGAATGCATTTGCTACTTGTTACTCTCCAGAATTGGTGAATGCATTTGCTACTTGTTACTCTCCAGAATTGGTGAATGCATTTGCTACTTGTTACTCTCCAGAATTGGTGAACGCATTTGCTACTTGTTACTCTCCAGAATTATGATTAAGTTTATAATAATGCAAATCCAGCCGTTCTTTTATTCCTTCATTTTTACGAGCTAATATAAACTCACTTCCAGTGAAAGCTCAAAGTTCACTGCTAATGACTTATATTAACTCCCTCTGTTGCTTTTTTTAATGTAGGCTACTTTCAACAATGTTGACTTTAATTTTTCTGAGTATACACTCGGGAGTGGACTTGCCCAAGGGGAAACACACTCTTAGGAGTGTGATCTTTAAAAACCAGGGGAAAGTAAAAAGCTTTGTCTTTTAAGAAGTAAGTATTTAAATACTGTATGTTATTAAACTAGTTTGAAGGCGAAAGGATTTTATAATTAAAGTTTTTCATCTTTGGGTAAAAGTGGAAGCTGTGGTGAAGGCGGTGGTGTGTGCTAGGGCGGATGCGATTGGGCAGGCTATGGCGGAAGTGGTGATGGAGGCGTTGTGTAGGCTATGGCGGAAGTGGTGATGGAGGCGTTGTGCAGGCTATGGCGGAAGTGGTGATGGAGGCGTTGTGCTGGCTATGGCGGAAGCGGTGATGGAGGCGTTGTGCAGGCTATGGCGGAAGTGGTGATGGAGGTGTTGTGCAGGCTATGGCGGAAGCGGTGGTGGAGGCTTTGACGGCGGCGGTAGAGGGTCGGTTGCAAGTGATCGTGGTGGTAATGATGTGGCGACGATAGTAATGAGGTGATCATCTTTGGTTACCATAGTGCGTATGTGATTTAGTTTAGTATAACGATACTATTAACAATGTTTAACTAGTACGTATTTGTTTTTAAATATTACGAATTTCACATTATTATTCTGCCTATATTTATTATTAGAACCAAACCTACTTTAATTTCGCTCAACCACTGTTTCTTTTATGTTGCCTTCTCTCACACAATCATTCTCTCTTGTTAAAATTATCTACAATGACGTAGTAAACTACGATTTTAATTCATTATGAAACCAGTCAATATGTTTAACCCCAGGTTGAGGAACAAGAAGTTGGTTACTTATTTAAACAGGTTTCTTCCCCAGTTAGGATTGGGGTTTCCTATCCAGTTAGAAACCGTCTTACCAAGATGAAGGACATTTAAAATAAGCATCCATCACTTCTCGTGCTTCCTGTCTTACATTCAAAACTAAGATTAATGTAAAACCTTTTCATTTCTATCAAGTGATTTATTTATTATAATTTGTACTCAATATGCGGTAAAAATACGAATTTTAATAAACCGTACTCATAAAACGTACTTGGTGACAAATGCAGAACCATCTACTCGATTCTCACTACAAACATTCACATTTAGATAGTTTTCGTGCCCAAGGATAGATTAAAAACAGTAAACAAAGTTGAAAGTCTAAAGCTATCAGTTAACAACCAATTACTGTCACTATAAAGCCAAGAATCAAATAATAAACTGCTGTAAATGAGTTTTCAGACACAGCATATTACAGAAGCGAGAAAAGAGAGCTCCGTCTACTAAGCCAAGGAAAAAT
>JBAIZL010000003.1:90990402-90995402 GCA_036971475.1 Prosapia bicincta | reverse complement strand
TATAATAATTTTTGTATTTTGTGTTTTGTTGTGCTGAAAATTTTATATTCATATAGTGGTCGAAATGTGGTCAATTTTTATTGATGTTAATAATTTCTAGTTTGCGTGGTTGATGTATGTATAAGTACGAGGTCAGTTCAAAAGGTACCGGGAATTTTGAATTTTCGTGGGTTACGTATATTTGATTTTCGATTTGTGTGTGTTATGTTGGTACTTAATGGCTTTCGCTTATGCCGAATGTTCAGCTATTTTTAATATTCAGTTAATTGTTGACAGTTATTTTGCTTCTACGTGTTTTTCAGCTTATCTTCGGTTTTTGCCTATACCGAAAAATGGACCAAAGATTCTGTATCAAATTTTGTGTGAAAAACGAAATTAAGCGCACGGGCTCATTCCAAATATTGACTGTAGCAAATGGAGGAGCTACCTTGTACCGAAGCAACGCATTAACATTGCTAATGAGGTGTTGGGCTCTGTCCGCGTCGAGCCAAATTTGCTTCAGAGGGTCAAACTGTTTAACAAGTCATTGCTTTATGGCTATGACGTGGAAACTAAAGCTCAATGAAATCTGCAGCACGAGGCAAGAACGAAAAAAGCGTGCCAACTTTGGTCGAATGTGAGTGTTTTGCTTATAGTTTTCTCCGATTTCAGGGGCGTGGTGCATGATGAGTTCTTGCCACAGACTAGAACGGTAAATAAAGAATATTACCTGCAAGTTATGCGAAATTTGCGCGAAGCAATCCGCCAGATACGCCCGGATTTGTGAAAGAACAAAAGTCGGTTTTTCCACCGTGACAATGTCCATGCCAGATCTGGCCCCCGTGATTTTATCTTGTTCCATGAAACTGAAGAGGCCCATGAAAGGACGACTCTACACTACGATTGACGAAATAAGGACTGCATCGAAGAAGGAGCTGAACAAGATCACAAAAAATGATTTTTTGAAGTTCTTCAAGGATTGAAAAATACGTTGCCACAAGTGCATAATATCTAATGAGAATTACTTTGAAGAGGACAAGATATTCATGAATAAATAAATAATTTTTGAAAAACGCAAAAGTCGCGATACTTTTTGAACAGACAGCGTATTACCTGTTTCTATTGTAAGGTTAGCAGAGATGGGCCAGTGGCACATATCATAGAGTAAATGTGATTATTGAATATTTATTGTAAGCTGTCACTTTTTTCCCAACTATAAAATTTGGGACAGTTTCGTCTATACATTTTAGTTTTTATATGCATGGTGCTTGTATCCTTTTAGTTGCCTTTTGTCTATGTTGTCTTGCAGTTTGCCGTTATGGTTTAAAGCCATATTTTACTCTCTTTTTTAATTTTTCTCCTATTTTGCTTATTTTTTGTTATAATGTATATGAGAGTATGATGAAATTCAAGTGATGAAGATTGTTTAGTGCTGAAGGTTATGTCTCAATACGTTTTCTTCAAATTATAAGATTGACAAGTTGTTCATTTTTTACGTTCTAAAATATATCACCACTTCATCGTATTCTAATACGAAGTGATGATTGTCAATACAAATAATAAAAAATTTCAACTCCACACTTGAAATATCATAGTATGAATCCATTCATATTAGAAAATTGTATTTCATAGACTCTCTTCATTTCTAAAAAAAATAATTTAAAATAATTTTGGAACTGAAAATAATTATAACTTATATTATTTGTGCGAATTTGTTTTAATTCCCCTTATGTTTTTTTTGAATAATTAAAATAAAACACAATATTATTAATATTAAAAATAAAATAGAAATATAAAACACAAAAGTTTGATTGAAATAAAAATATGAATAACTCTAAAATAATAGAAATGTATACAGGATAAAAATGATTTTAGATTATTTTAATTATTTTCCAATAAACAATATTTCCAACTTACAAGAAGGTTAAGATTTAGTGCTGTCTGTAAGTGCTAGTAGACCTACGTCACGTTGCCTCACATCTTCATTACTCGTCAGGGCAGGCTGGGGTGAGAAGGGGTGGTATAGCGTGTCGGTACACTATATATAAAGGTTGCTGTTAGACGAAAGGGGTCTGGGTTTGGTGCTTTTTAATATCACGCTGTGTCATTTGGGGAGAACGAGCAAACATGGGCATGATTTGAATTAACTCATCAGCACAGATTTTATCTACCATCTTATTCTTATCAAAATAATAACTATAAATGCTTCAAAGTTTTAAAAATGTTTTATTAAAAACAAATCGCTCAAGGTTTGTTATTTGAGCTATTAATATTAAATCCTTTACTTGATAGATTAATTGTAACAAAAAACTAAACACGCTTTTGCTCGCCATAAAAATAATTTAGAAATTATCACTCGTTGAAGTGAATATATCTGTTGGGGCGCTTGTAGAGAAAAATCTTCAATAGAGTTGGCGTTAAGCTACTATTATAGCTACAACAAGGTTAGCTTAAATGAAGTGGTAACATAAGATTTCATATACCAGCTGCTTTACTGCTATAGGTCAATTTGTAGTACAACTGTTTTGAATAACTAGGCTGTCACTTAATTTTATATTAATAGGTTAAATATTATTATTCAATATTTTCATCAGTTAATAGACATCGTAAATTTTAGTAGTATTTATAATGGGTATATATTTGTATTCCAGTTTTTTAAGTAAAAACATCCTTAGCGCCATCTTGTGCATTTTAAGAACAAATTTCAATTCGTATCGTTACTTCAAATTTGTATTCAGAAATGTTTCCAACATCTGTGTAAAAGTTTTCTATTAACTGCATTAATTTCTTATTAACTACAATAACTATATTATAATAATATCTCTAGTAACCGCATTCAATTCTGAAGGCCACGCCCACTAACCACTACTTTTATAAAATCAGGAAATACAAAACAGTAGCATCACCACGAAGCGCCGTATCATGACACTTTATATCATTCTAATTTATTCCGTGTTCACTTATAATCACCATCGAAGGCCGAAATTATTTAATTCAGATACAAAATGTATTTTAATATTCCGAATTCTTTCTTTACATCAACAAATGACATTAAAGTGTTGAAATGTCACATAAGTGTTCCCACGCCTCAATAAGAACTGGATCGCTAAAGGTCAACTTGCCCGGCCGGCGTGTAGCACAGATATTTTGGGCAACGTGAGTGAGAGGTTCGCTTTGTGCGAAATGCTAAAAGGCAATTTGCATGAATAAACAAGAATCTCACTTGACATTTTTTGCGAGTCGCTGTCCGAGAATTCTACTGTCGCGAGTTCTCATTTTCGAACATTAGAAGACCCATTAATTGGAAGTACCTGTTAATATTTAAACACAAGAATATTGTAATCTGTTACGGTTTTGGCATAAACCATTTTACGTAATGTTGTCTGTGAAGAAAAATAAAATAAAAAAATTAAAGCATATTTGTAGAGAGCATTAATTTAAAGATATTTAGTGCAAATAAAATTTATATAAAAATTACTCTCATTTTAAACTGTATTTAGTGTTTAATTTTATTTATTTTGTAATTTTACAAATTAAAATACAATATTTCATGCAGTATAATTTGTATCTATTTAAAGTAATGGCGGTTATGTTGCAATTAAATGATGGGTGCACAAATTATTGTAAGCAGATTTATCAGTTTGCTTGAAGGCACAACTAGCTCGCTTTAGCTCATTTCTTCACAACATCTTGTACCTTATTGTTAATAAAGAAGGAAATATACATAGACAGGAAAAGAGTCCGAATGAGAAAACGGACTCTTATCTTCTGTATCAGTGTTTACGGATGAGACATTTCCAAAATGTTTTTGCTGAACGCCATCCAAAGCATCGTGCCATAAAGAGCATCGTATGATTCTACACATTCAACATACTCCAGGCGCAAGTACAAGGGGACCACGTATTCCGCTGGTTTATCATGCAATATTTTTAAAACAATTTATCAAGATTTACATCTTTAGCTAGAAAATTAAACTCTGCAATTTTTTACACAAATTGATCACATTTGCTATTCATTCAGCAAAATTAATGTACTTCAAACCTAATCATATTGTGTTTTTAGTAACCGTATACTTCTATCTGGGACCTCTTTTATTCAAGCTCATGTTCTCCAAAATTCACTAAATGTTACACCTCAGTTACCGTCCCACAAATATAAGTATAGTTTCATTGTAACAGAGAAACTGAAATCCAGACGAAGTATTTCGCCAACTGTGGCTCTTTAAGGGAACGTTTCCAGACTTATGTTTAAACGAGTGTTTTTCATTTTCTCCTGAATAAGAAGCCCTGAAAGTTCCCGTTTTTATTCCTCGGACAACCTGGGGAAGAAATATATATGCATCTATATTGGACTAACAGTGCTAGTGTGTTCCATCCATAAAGCAAATCCCTTCTCAAGTTGTGGACGCCAACATGACTACGTGATGTCACGGAGATGTCATTTCAAGTGATTCGCTTGAGAAAGGAATTTTAGTGAACTGCAAAAATGGCAACAAACATGATAAATACTCGGCGTACATAAAACACAAATAATACTATATGCACATAATATACTTTATTGCTAAGGGAAGGGTAATATAATTGTACTTATGCGTTAAATTTATCATTCTTTTAATAACTTTCAAGTTCAAAAGTAACTTTTAAATTTTGTTTTTGAAATAACAAGCAACAAACGATAAAATTTGTATCAAATGAATCCTATAATATATTTTTAAAAGTATTTATATTGTATTAATTTTAAAATAAATGATTTTTGTGTCAAAAATGTGAAAAGTAGTATTTTTAAGTGAAATAATAGAAATTATTATATCACTAAAACAAGGAAATTAATAAAAAGAGTTACTGGACATTCAAATAGTAACGTATCATTAAAAGGTACATAAATATCGTGTGTGTAGTCTGGTACAGTATTTAACTGCTAACCTGTTGGACTCGTGTCGATTCCCAGTAGCATCCGAAAATTTTAAATTGCTAAGTCAGCAAAAATGGATTTACTAATAACAAAATTAACTAAAGTTACAA
>JBAIZL010000003.1:90895402-90987902 GCA_036971475.1 Prosapia bicincta | reverse complement strand
GGTGGATAATTATGACATCCCTTGGTAATTAGGAGTGGATAATTATGATATCCCTTGGTAATTAGGAGTGGATAATTATGATATCCTTTGGTAATTAGGAGTGGATAATTATGACATCCCTTGGTAATTAGGAGTGGATAATTATGATATCCCTTGGTAATTATGAGTGGATAATTATGACATCCCTTGGTAATTAGGAGAGGAAAATTATGACATCCCTTGGTAATTAGGAGTGGATAATTATGACATCCCTTGATAATTAGGAGTGGATAATTATGACATCCCTTGGTAATTAGGAGTGGATAATTATGATATCCCTTGGTAATTATGAGTGGATAATTATGACATCCCTTGGTAATTAGGAGTGGATAATTATGATATCCCTTGGTAATTATGAGTGGATAATTATGACATCCCTTGGTAATTAGGAGTGGATAATTATGATATCCCTTGGTAATTAGGAGTGGATAATTATGACATCCCTTGGTAATTAGGAGTGGATAATTATGATATCCCTTGGTAATTATGAGTGGATAATTATGATATCCCTTGGTAATTATGAGTGGATAATTATGACATCCCTTGGTAATTAGGAGTGGATAATTATGATATCCCTTGGTAATTATTATTGGATGATTATGACATCCCTTGGTAATTAGGAGTGGATAATTATGACACCTCTTGGTAATTAGGAGTGGATAATTATAACATATCTTGGTAATTAGGAGTGGATATATATGATATCCACTGGTAATTATTATTGGATGATTATGCCATCCCTTGGTAATTAGGAGTGGATAATTATGATAGCCCATGGTAATTAGGAGGGGATAATTATATTCCTTGGTAAATAGAAGTGGATAATCATGATATCCAATGGTAATTTGGAAGGAATAATTATGATATCAGCTAGTGATTAGGATTTGATATTTATGACATCCGATCATAATTAGGAATGGATTTAAATCCCATCTCCTTGTATGTACTACTGGATATGTATCACTAGTAATTACGGTATGTGTAGATAACAATGACATCCGCAGGTAGTTAGGAGATAATAATTATGAGATCCCTTGCATATTAGAAGTTGATAACTGGCATTTCAGGTATTGAGGAGTGTTTAATTATGATATCCTGTAATAATTAGGTTTGATGTTTATGTCAAACCCTGGGAATTAGATACAGATATTTATTGCATCACCTGGAAATTAGAAATGACATTAATGACTTCCATTGGTAATTGAAAGTTGATTTTTATGACATACTCTGGTAATTAATGGATTTGTGTGACACCAACGGTCATTAAAATTTGATATTTATGGTATCGTACCAAATAAAATTTTCTATAAATAAAAAAATCTAATAAAAATATTTTTTTAAAAAATACATCCACTAGAGACAACGTCAAACAACATCAAAGTGATAAGTAATCCCTAAACTGTAACCCTTGGAAGGTTAAATCTAAACACTTGTGTTGCCACGTCTCTAAACAAATTAAGGCGACCACCGAAACCGACATCAGTGGATCGGGTTACACTCCCTGTTATTACAGAAACTGTTACAATATTTCGTCAAGCGTAAACATTACGTCACGTTATGTACGAAACACATTTTGCCAGTGATGTCTTAACAATGGCTGATCATAGAACACCCAGATGTTTCCTCGTTTCATAAATGTGTGCTTTTACCTTTTACGTAATAATTTCTAATAAATAACAAAAACACCCTCTAAGTGTAATTTTAATACCTTTCCATCACAATTTTACAAAATGTTCATAAAAATTCATTATTAATAACTTATTGCAGTTTGTTATTTTCCACTATAATGAATAGCTTTAGCTGTTTTTAATTACTTAAACAAAACTATGTCCTCTAGATATGGAATAAATTTTAACTAATTTATTGCTTTTAAGTATTGTTATATTATCCATAAAAATCAGAGGCAGACGTTTAAAAGACATAAGCTGTGACTTTCGAATTTTGAAAACCTTATGGATTTAGTCTTGTATAACTTTCGATGATTTATAAAAACCTTTCAGGAGTAGAAACATTCCTAAACCTTTGTTGTATGTAACTTATCAGTCTGTATAAATTCCGAAACGGGTTTTAAGGTATTTTTAGAGCAAAAACTAATTTTATTATATAAAAAGCACAGTCTTTGTGGAGATTCAAATATGTTGCCCTACGTGAGGGTACTTTAATAGCCTAAAGCTTGAGTTAGGTGTTGTATAGTGGAGGTTCAGGGAGAATTAGGTAAGATTTAGGTGTTGTGCCGAGGGTGAGGGAGAAATTAAGGAAAGATTTAGGTGCTGTGATAAGAGTGTACGAGGGATTAAATAAGGTATAGTTTCCACAACCCAAGCAATTAGCTCAATTCGTTACAAAAATAAATTATTTCTCTTATCTCGTACCTCTCTTTGTAATCGCTTTTAACCAGAAATATTTTCACGTAACCTATAAAAAATCACATGAGTGGGGGATGATGGGACAATTCAGTGTTTTTATTGGGAATTACTCGCATCCGATTTATAAAATATATTATCTTTATACAGGCGAGCATTCAATAAGGTCTGACCAACCTGGTTTGTGCCACTGTCTCCTCGCATACCACCTGCTTCCCCCCTTACACACCGATCAAGCCTTCTCCTCACACACCACCTGCAAACCCTCCTTACACACCGATCAAACCGTCTCCTCACACACCAGAAGGTTCCCCCTTACACACAGATCAAGCAGTCTCCTCGCATACCACCTGCTTCCCCCTTACACATCGATCAACCATCACCTCACACACCACCTGCTTCCTCCTTACACACCGATCAAGCCGTCTCGTAACACCCCTCCTGTCTCTAACTTACACACTGATCAAGCCGTCTCTTCACATACTACCTGCTTTCCCCTTACACACTGATCAAGCCGTCTCTTCACACACTGATCAAGCCGTCTCCTCACACACCGATCAAGGCTTTTCCTCACACATCGTCTGCTTCCCCCTTACACATGAGGTAAAGCCGTCTTCTCACACACTGATCAAGCTGTTTCCTCACACACCGCCTGCTTGCCCTTTACACACCGATCAAGCCGTCTCCTCACACATAGCCTGCTTCCTCCTTACATACCGATCAAGCCGTCTCTTCACACACTGATCAAGCCGTCTCCTCACACACCGATCAAGGCGTTTCCTCACACATCGCCTTTTTCCCCCTTACACACGAGATCAAGCCGTCTTCTCACACACTGATCAAGCTGTTTCCTCACATACCGCCTTCAACCTCCTTACACATTGATCAAGCCGTCTCCTCACACACCGATCAAGGCGTTTCCTCACACATCGCCTGCTTCCCTCTTACACACTGATCAAGCCGTCTCCTCACACACCGATCAAGACGTTTCCTCACACACCGATTAAGCCGTCTCCTCATGCACATATAAAGGCGTTTCCTTACACATCGCCTGCTTCTCTGTCACACACCGATCAATCCGTCTCCTCACACACCGATCTAGGCGTTTCCTCACACTCCGCCTGCTCCCCCCTTACACACCGATCAAGCCGTCTCCTCACACAGCGAATAAGTTGTCTCCTCACACACCGTGTGCTTCTCCTTTACACACTGATCACGTTGTCTCCTCACACACCGCCTGCTACCCTCTTACACACCGATCAAGGTACGGTTACATAGGAGCCTTCACTCTGTCGAAGACAGCAAAACAGTCAGTTCATTTAGTTTAACCACTAGCACCAGAACCGATTCGTTTAGTTGTTATTCCAATGTCGGCAATATTCGACAGACTAAACGATTGGTGACAATCAGCTCCTCTGTAACCGGCGCCTTGTGGGGTCAAGCTGTATTCAGAAGCTAGCCTGCCTCCTTAAAATCAGACGTATGGTAACAACAAAATTATCTCAATATACGTCAGCTTTACCGTGATGCTGTAACCTTGATGATGATCTCCGCTTCCTCCTGTTCTCATTACTTAATGACGGTCTATTCTCCTAAAAATTATTCTCCTTAATATTATTATTCAATACCGACATTATTATAAAGATAACTTTAAATTATAAAAATATATTCTGTAGGACTTATATTGTAAAACGAAGTCAATTCTTTTCGTGTATAACAAAAGTATCCAGTATAAATGACAGTTTACATACTGTGTATTTTTTATTGTTTCAATCGAACTGAAAGGAATGTGTCTCCACAGAATAAACAAAATAAAAGAAATTGTTCAATTTGATCTTTACTAAAGGCCTTAACAGTGTCTCATCTTTAAATAATTTTCATAAAATCTTGACTTGTTAAAGAGGGGAAATAGATCACTTCTTAGCCAAACTATGAAACTAGTTTACTTTAACCTCAAACAATGCTCTTGTAATGTACATGTGTTTTCTCGCGTGTGGTGTTAGTAAGAGAGAAGGAAATTTTTAAATAAATTCTTCTTTGGCCACGAATCATGTTATTTATTCATGGTGAATTCTGTTAATGGAAAACAGAACCAGGGCAACATCTGACGGCTGAAGCGGATATTGATCAAGATCAAAAGCCAGTTACCAAGGCTCTCACTAATGTCACGCACAAAGTTTACATTAAGCAGGTGTCAGCTTCTACCGTGACAATCGAGAGTAATTATTATTTACAAATTTGACGAGCCGTGGCGTTTTGGCAAACTTGTAACTGAGCTGAAGCGGTATTATTTTATGTCAAAGTTACTTTAAAACTTCTTCGAAAGCACGAAATCTTTGTAGGCTTCCAAATAATAACCTGATTAATAAATCAAGGATGATAACTTTAATATTTAGGTGTAAAAGTTTATAACAACCTGACCAAACATTTAATTCAAAAGAATTTTAAATTATATCACAGTTATAAAATTAATATGATATAGACTCGAGCGTAAGTCTTATTCTTATTTCAAAAATTACTTAACACAAATTGATCTTGAACAAATTTAATTACTTTGTGTATTTCCGTATTCCTTCACTCACTTGGGTGCCCCATTCTCCTTTCCTGTCGACCCAGTCTCTTTCTATGCTGTCTCAATTTCCTTCTCAGCTGAAACCCTCTCCTTCTCTGATCTCCCAATCCCCTTTCTTCTGTACCAGTCTTCTTCTCTACTGTCCAAGACTCCTTTCTTGCTGACCCACTCTCCTTCCCTGCTGTCCCTTTCTCTATCCCTGCTCTCCCAGTCTCTTTTCCTGCTGACCCACTTTCCTTCCCTGCTGTAACAATCTCCTTCTCTGCTGTACCAGTCCTCTTTCTTAGTGTCTCTCTCTCTTTCTCTACTGTCCCAATCTTCTTTCCTGCTGAGCCACTCTCCTTCTCTACTGTACTAGTCCTCTTTCTTACTCTCTCTCTCTCTCTCTCTCTCTCTCTCTCTCTCTCTCTCTCTCTCTCTCTCTCTCATTTCCTGCTGTTACAGTCTTCTTACCTGCTGACCCATTTTCCTTCCCTGCTGTCCCAATCAACTTCTCTGCTGTACCAGTCCTCTTCCTTACTGTCCCTCTCTCTTTCCCTGCTGTCCCAGTCTTCTTTCCTGCTGAGCCACTCTCCTTCCCTGCTGTCTTACTCTCCTTCCCTGCTATCTCACACTCCTCTGCTGTCCCAATATACTTCTCTGCTGTACCAGTCCTTTTCCCTACTGTCCCTCTCTCTTTCCCTGCTGTCCCAGTCTCCTTTCCTGCTGACCCACTCTCCTTCCCTGCTGTAAAAATTTCCTTCTCTGCTGTACCAGTCCTCTTCCTTACTGTCCCTCTCTCTTTACCTGCTGTCCCAGTCTCCTTTCCTGCTCACCTACTCTCCTTCCCTGCTGTCTTACTCTAATTCCCTGCTATCCCACACTCCTCTGCTGTCCCAATATACTTCTCTGCTGTACCAGTCCTTTTCCCTACTGACCCTCTCTCTTTCTCTGCTGTCCCAGTCTCCTTTCCTGCTGACCCACTCTGCTTCCCTGCTGTAACAATCTCCTTCTCTGCTGTACCAGTTCTCTTCCTTACTGTTCCTCTCTCTTTACCTGCTGTCCCAGTCTTTTTTCCTGCTCACCTACTCTCCTTCCCTGCTGTCTTACTCTCCTTCCCTGCTATCCCACACTCCTCTGCTGTCCCAATATACTTCTCTGCTGTACCTGTCGTCTTCCCTCATGTCCCTCTCTCTTTTCCTGCCGTCCCATACTCCTTCCCTAATGTCCCAGTCTCCTTCCCTGCTATCGTAATCTCCGTCTCTGCAGTACCTGTCATCTTCCCTACTGTCCCTCTCTCTTTCCCTGCAGTCCCAGTATCCTTCCCTAATGTCCCAGTCTCCTTCCGTGCTATCGTAATCTCCGTCTCTGCTGTACCTGTCGTCTTCCCTCATGTCCCTCTCTCTTTCCCTGCTGTACCAAACTCCCTCCCTAATGCCACAGTCTCCTTCCCTGCTATCGTAATCTCCGTCTCTGCTGTACCTGTCGTCTTCCCTCATGTCCCTCTCTCTTTCCCTGCTGTCCCAGTCTCCTTCCCTAATGTCCTAGTCTCCTTCCCTGCTATCGTAATCTCCGTCTCTGCAGTACCTGTCATCTTCCCTACTGTCCCTCTCTCTTTCCCTGCAGTCCCAGTATCCTTCCCTAATGTCCCAGTCTCCTTCCGTGCTATCGTAATCTCCGTCTCTGCTGTACCTGTCGTCTTCCCTCATGTCCCTCTCTCTTTCCCTGCTGTACCAAACTCCCTCCCTAATGCCACAGTCTCCTTCCCTGCTATCGTAATCTCCGTCTCTGCTGTACCTGTCATCTTCCCTACTGTCCCTCTCTCTTTCCCTGCTGTCCCAGTCTCCTTCCCTAATGTCCCAGTCTCCTTCCCTGCTATCGTAATCTACGTCTCTGCTGTACCTGTCATCTTCCCTACTATCCCTCTCTCTTTCCCTGCTGTCCCAGTCTCCTTCCCTAATGTCCCAGTCTCCTTCCCTGCTATCGTAATCTCCGTCTCTACTGTACCAGTCATCTTCCCTACTGTCCCTCTCTCTTTCCCTGCTGTTCCAGTCTCCTTCCCTAATGTCCCAGTCTCCTTCCCTGCTATCGTAATCTACGTCTCTGCTGTACCTGTCATCTTCCCTACTATCCCTCTCTCTTTCCCTGCAGTCAAAGTATCCTTCCCTAATGTCCCAGTCTCCTTCCCTGCTATCGTAATCTCCGTCTCTGCTGTACCAGTCATCTTCCTTCATGTCCCTCTCTCTTTCCCTGCTGTCCCAGTCTCCTTCCCTAATGTCCTAGTCTCCTTCCCTGCTATCGTAATCTCCGTCTCTGCTGTACCAATCTTCTTCCCTACTTTCACAGTCTTCTTGTCCACCGTTCTTTTCTCTTCTAAATTATGCAAATTGTTACAAATTTTAATTTTTAATGTTATTAATACGGACAAACCGTATAATTGGTTATCACGCCTTACTTCACTGAAAAGTCTACTTCTTCTCATCTTGTTCAAAAATCAATTTTTTTTCAAAAACAAACGCACAACTATTTATAGATTTTACAAATGTTTTATATTTCTTTTATAACGTATTTATATTGTTTGAAACGAATTTTCCATAAAAGTTGATCCGGTAAATGAATGTATCCTTATATATAAATACTAATAAATTATTTAAAGAAACTTTTCCACGTTTTTGTTTTTTTTGAAAATATTTTAGAATTAGGAGTTAAAGTAACGACTAAACCTTGTTTAATTGAATTAGGTCCTGGCAGAACATAGCACCGGTCAGGTTAGGATGACTGATCTATAAAAGTAACGATTTCTGCGCACCAACATAAAATAGAAAATACGAGCTTAGGACCTCATACTATCCATAAGTACACAATTAATTCGGTTTAGAATCAGGAAAGATAATGGTTCCTAGCTACTCTTACTCAGTCAAAGCTCGTCATGTGACAATTGTCATTGAACGCCGTGCCCCCCAGTAGAGTCTGATCCGTCAAAGCAAGTGATCATTATGGAAGTGTTCCAGAGCGCTACAAGGGAATCAGCCGCACCTTCATCTTCCAGCATTGTCAGTCACTATTTGAAAGGTAGCAACCAAGACATCGCCTGGAAGGCCAGTGGAAATGGGGTTAAATCTTACGATCATCTTCCATCTCTATGCAGAAGCTGGAGCTTCCCAGGTTTTCTTCATCGTTTAGCTGATAATCGATTTTATAAGAAGTAGGATAACATAAAGGAGGATCCCTTTAAGGAAGGTCACAACCTGCTATAGTAAGTTGTCACTACTCTCGTTGCCGTGAAGGTCATAATGTCGAAGGACCAAGGAGGATCCCTTTAATGAAGGTCACAACCGGCTATAGTAAGTTGTCACTACTCTCGTTGCCGTGAAGGTCATAATGTCGAAGGACCAAGGAGGATCCCTTTGAAGAAGGTCACAACCGGCTATAGTAAGTTGTCACTACTCTCGTTGCCGTGAAGGTCATAATGTCGAAGGACCAAGGAGGATCCCTTTGAGGAAGGTCACAACCGGCTATAGTAAGTTGTCACTACTCTCGTTGCCGTGAAGGTCATAATGTCGAAGAACCAAGAAGGATCCCTTTGAAGAAGGTCACAACCGGCTATAGTAAGTTGTCACTACTCTCGTTGCCGTGAAGGTCATAATGTCGAAAGACTAAGGAGGATCCCTTTAATGAAGGTCACAACCGGCTAAAGTAAGATGTCACTACTCTCGTTGCCGTGAAGGTCATAATGTCGAAGGACCAAGGAGGATCCCTTTAATGAAGGTCACAACCAGCTATAGTAAGTTGTCACTACTCTCGTTGCCGTGAAGGTCATAATGTCGAAGGACTAAGGAGGATCCCCTTAATGAAGGTCACAACCGGCTAAAGTAAGATGTCACTACTCTCGTTGCCGTGAAGGTCATAATGTCGAAGGACCAAGGAGGATCTCTTTGAGTTAGGTCACGACCGGCTATAGTAAGTTGTCACTACGCACGTTGCCGTCAAGGCCACAATTTCCAGGGACTTTCTATATAGAGGTTCGGATAGGGCTTCTTTGCCCCTACCCATAACGTCGCCTTCTTGTGGTAATCAAGAGGTAATGGTCTGCAATGCTGAGGTCGAGTAAGGAAGGAAAATCACGTTCTATGTGTCGGTGAAAGTTAAAAACCGTTGCACGTCGTGACAATTGGCTGCCCCTCAAGGTGGGGGATAATACTAATGTTCTTGCAGAAACAGGATTATAACTGGATCCAATCCACAAAAATTAAGATAAATAAAAGTGTGTATTTTGTGTTAAACTAAAAGAAGATAGACTTGAGTTGTATTTTTCTCTAAACCGGAAAGATTATAGTTTTTATATTTTGAAAGACAAAATAGTTTTTTTACATTTTCTAAAGTTAATTTTGTCAAAATTATAGTCGAATTAAATTAAGTTTTGACGACAGTAGAAGGGACAAGTGCTAAGTGCTGTGATGTCACCTCGTCAGTGTACCTTCGTCACGAGGGGAAGAAGCGGTGTCACGTGTGCCGTGAAACATGGCAACTTTAACAATTCTGGTTGTTGTGGAAATCGTCAATCTCTAACTGGGTGAAACTAGCGACTGTCTTATGCATCTTACGGACCGTCGTGAAATAAAGCTTTCTAATTTGAATTCCACTATTTAAAAGCAAAGGTAAAATAATTTATGATGTTCACAATTGCGGCTTAATAGTAGAATGGGATTTAATTTTTGCAACAATATTTTCGTTTTACAATTTACCTTCAAAACTATAACCTGAGAAACTTATCAAATCATAGAGAACAATTTTCTACCTCACACACAACTTATTTGTTACTAATGCTTTGAAATTTATAACTCGAAAGCCTAACTTTAAAATTTTACAACTAACTTTAGTATAACATTTTGAAATGGCAAAGGGAATCAGGGAAGTTTCTGGTTAGTGGGCTTGTTATCGCCTGGTGCTTTTGTAATCAATGGATCCAATCTGCAAGGCCGCTTTGTGCCTAAGATAACCTGCAATCCAATTTAGCAACGTACAAAAATAAATCGACAAATAAAGCTTTGTTTTTAGATTCGAGATGAAATCGTCGTAGAAAGTAAAGGAATTTAACTGGAATGATTTCTTTGTTTGGAGTTCACAAACTCTTCAGGCTTCTATGAATTCTTTATTGTTTCGTGTCTAAGTAAATCTAACAAAAGAGTGTAATAATTCTAGACTAAATCCATTTATTTGCTACTGTTAGAAGAAAAACTTGTATTATATATCTGTGTAAAGTTCATGAAATTTTACAATTTTTTTTTAAATATGTATGTTTTATATAAGTGTATATAATTTAATTTGTTTTATTTCAATTATTTATAAGGTCATAAACTACAAAAAAAAATATTTTTCTAAAATTATTTCAGTCTTATTATGACACAACTCTTTAACTTCAAACCTGACATCAGTAATATACGTTAGCCAACTATATCCTGCTATTTTTGCTAGACACGTTTAAATGTCACTCTCCCAAGTTTTCTAACTGGTTATCATACTTACACTTGACTTTCTTCCTGCTCATCCATGTTGGCAATACGCGTTGTCCATGTAACTCAATCTCCAACAATCCTTTCAATGTTTACGGAGCACAATAATATGTAGAGGATGTTCCGCAACGAACGTAGTGTTTGATAATGTGATAAATTAATTATTATACTAATTTTAAACTACTTAACTAAGTGAATATGTAATTGCTTACTTGCTGACGCGTTTCAAAACAACCGTTCCTTTTACGAAGCTAACCCTCTACTGGCGGCTTTGGCTGTTTACAAACGGTATGACAGGGTTGGATTTATGACATTAGGTGAGGTGTCGGCATCTTGTGTGATGTATTGGAAGAGGCTATTGGCTTCTAAGTGTGTGTGGTCGTTTAATATATTTTCCCTGTCTGTTGCGTAGTGTTTGTAGATTTCATATTTTTCTAAGGTTGTTAGTTTTTTACTCTATTTTAATGTGTGTAGAATATTTAAATTAGTGTGTATGTCGGTATGTGTGTTGGGTGGTATTTAGGTGTTTTGCGTAGCTGGATTTAGGGTTTGTTTGTTTTGTTTCGGTAATGTGTTCATCGAAGCGTGTATAGAAAAACCTGCCGGTTTGACAGACGTAATATAGTTGGGACAATCGTTGAAAGTTAATTTGTAAATACCTGAGAGTTTGTATATGTCAGTTTCTTTTTGAAAAGGTTGTATATGTTTTCTTAGAGTGTTTATTGTTTTGTAGGATATTAGGTAATGAAGTTTTTTGAATATGGAGGCTATTTTGTGTGTGTTTTTATTGTGGTAGGTGAGGGATATGTATTTGTTGTTTTTTGTGTGGTGTGTTTGTGTGGCTGTTTGATGGTGTTTATGTTTTATTTTCCTGAGTATGTTGTCTATGAGTGTGTGTTGGTAGCCGTTTTGTTCAGCGATGTATTTTATGGTATTAAGTTCTTCGTCGTACAATATATAAACTTTAATATTTATAGTTTTGTATAATAGAATAGTTACTTCGATGTAATGTGAAATGTTTTATTTGCGACTCTCCATGTTAACTGTCTTGTTTGTTGGAATTTCCTTGATCTTGTAAGTCAATCTTAATAACTCATCGAACCTTTGAGTCAAAAAAATATTAGTGGATCGTTACGCACGTCCGTAATCTCATGTGTCCATGTAGAAAGACGTCATGAGATGTTAAATTACAATTCCTCGATAGAAGTTTTGGTTAACGTATAAATACAGAAATCTTCAGGGATTGTCAGTCAACGCTATGATCTCGTACACCTTGCGTTCCTGTTTAAAATTCCTGAAAAACTCATTACAACATATGTTTTAATAAAATATATTATTCACGACATAATAATAATGTATGTTATTTATTAACAAAGCCGCGTTAATTCTTTTTCTTTGTCTCGGCTCAGATTTAGAATTTATTGCCAACATGACGCTATGGAAAGAACTTGCTTCACAGATCGTTGATAGAACGCTATTAAAGTTAAACTGCGACGTCAGACGGGAATTGCATCCGAGCGCCTGCATCGTGTTTCCGGACGCGATATAAAAGAGAAAAGAAGATCGTTATATGTTACACAAAGACTTTCGTTTAGTTACATTTTGTCGGAAATATGTACAATTTAATTACTAGCTGAACTTAAGTTTAACGTACTACTAATCCGATTATAATTAATTTCCATTCTTGTTTATTTAGGCACTTGTCTGAACGATTTTTGTGGAGAATAATTAAGGGGTATAAGCAATTCAGGAAAACTTGTTTGTTAGAAGGGGACGTTTCGACAACTGGTTTGTTTTCCTTATAAAGTATATTTTACTATATAAACGAAATCCTTACATTTATCACGAGTATGACTAAAATGAGAAGGCAAAATATTCCTTCCACACCTAACTAAAAAATAACTTGTTCTATTTACCTATTAACCTTTCTTTGTAAATTCATATAATTTTTCTGGTAAAACTGATTCCATAAGGTCGTCGTGTAATAAATAAACAAGTTTAACTGACTCGCTAACCAGTTAATTAAACTTCAAAAGACAAATAATAATCTTTATTAGTTTCTTTCATAATAAAATTCTTTCATGTACCTTATCGATATACATTATATATTTATATATAACAATATTATGTTGCTGTGAGTGCGCTGAAAAACTCAAAAAGGTTCAGCACGATTGAGCTGAAATTTCTACACGACATACAACTCGCTTCAAGAAACGTTTATATTTAGATTTTGCGCCAGCAACATACCCGCGACCGAGAGAAAAAAGTTTTTTAACGGTCAGCTGTGTGTACTAGCAACCGCGCCATTTGCCGCAAGGGAGAGTAACACTCACCATAATAGCTAACTACAACCGCAGTCACATGTGAAACATTACTTGTTCCCAAATACAATGTTTATTAACAAAAACAAACATATCAACTTACAACCAATTTGGATTATTATACAAACTTAATCAGGTGTTCACGTAATTAAATTGAGGTGTTTTTGTGTGATCATGTCGTGATTGAGGTGCGCCGTTCGCCAAATGGTAAATACGCGTTATTTGGTAATTCCAGCATCCACCCAAGCTGTGACTGCTTCATGTGATGTGTATTAACGCTGTGAACAACGTTATAACACCGGAGATGTCCAGTCATTTGTACAATCAAGCTTCCAAAATTATGTGTGAAAGCAAGCGCATTTATGATCGCATAATGCAAATGATAAATGAAGGAGTTGGGATGAACTTCTTTTTGCATTCTTCAGGAGAAACTGGGAAAACATTTCTTATCAGATTGATTTTAGGAACGATTCGATTCAAAATAAACATAAGTTAAGCTCTGCACTGCATTAGCCTTTGAATTACTGCAAAAGTATGCTTCTGTGAAACATATGCTTTGTTTTGTTCCTTATTTCTCGACCATGCAACCACAGCAAGCAAAGCGAAGCAGGGTACAGTTAGGTCCATTATAAAACTTAATTACTTTTAGGAACGTTTACAATATATTTAACAACAATGTGTAAGGATATATTGTCGTGGGGAGCGTAGAATATTTGTCTGTAATGTTGGCTTTACAAATTAAAAAAATATTTTCTACGAAATCGAGTGGACTTCATGTTTGTATCTTCTACCCCTCCCCCGCACACTTTTGGCAGTACTTCCTTCTACAGCTTCCAAAAACTATATGATTTCCTTACTGTGTGGTCATAATACGATTTCTTCATAGTCTGTGTATTTGAAGTGAATATTTCTTTCGGCTGGGTATTAGGAATGGTCGATCCAGTGACTTTAACGGATCGGCGATTTTAGTAACAGCGCCAGGTTTGGATCAGTAACTTTTACCGGTGACTTTATTACCGGTGACAAGGGATACTGAGAATGCTCCGTATGTGCCAATAGCAGGCAGGCATACTACACTGGTGAAATGATTTTACACCTAGCTATTTTTCTTTTTTTGAAGGCTCATTTTAATAAAATAAACTATTACCAAATTAAGAACAAACTACCGAATGCGGAATAGCGTCTACTGTACACAACACTGTCATTATCTTGAAACCTGACACAAATCGATCACCCACACACGACGTAAATAAGTAGAGCCATTTCATTCAATGACTGCAACTTTTTGTCCAATCACAACAGAGGCAACTTCCGATCGGTCCAATTGTCACTGGAACTGCCATTTCCTATATTTTGTCACTGGTACCACCAGTGACAAACGAATATCAGTAACAGGTCACCGTGACAGAAAATATCGACTATCAGTACTGGGTATGGCTATGTTTTGCGCGGGAGTAAAACCATCTCATCCGTCACAGGACGCTTTTTATATTTTTTTAACAAATGGTTTCCTACAACAGGTGATTTTATGTTAAGGTTAGGTTGAAGAACAGGTGTTTTAATACGTTGATTGTGTTCCTTTATTTAGTGTACATTGTTAGGCTGAAAATGTTTTTATAAAATACTTTTTATCAGTTATTAAGTATATTTATCTACATTTCGATAAAACTTGGTATGAGTAATTCAATATAATGTTATTGAGTTATCCCAATGTTTGAAATAAAACCTTCTTAAACGTGTCTGACTCTACTTTAGAGCCTATTTATATTAAATAGGTTAAATTTAATTTCATTAAATTCATTTTTATTCAATAAATTTGTCAACATCTTATAACGTTTTTCTAATAGGCCTACGTACATTATTTAATTATTAAATACAATAAATAGATTCTATTAAAATCTTTAATTCAAAATATTTAATACAGTAGCACAATCACGTTGTGAGTTTCTGTTGTCAAACTACTGGTTTATCTAAATCATGGTTGTCCAACCGAGAGGTCCGGGAATAGTTTTCCAAACTTAAAAAAAAAAAATAGTTATTTACTATCGTCTACATAGTTAATGTTTAACAACTTTGATTCCATTTACATTATTTCTATTATACAATAAAACAATATTTTAAGATGTGACTTTGTTTTTAATGCAGTTTTATCCAGTTTGGCAAGCAGGCTAAACGTGATACTTTAACCTCATCAGTTGTGTAACTCATGAGATCAAATTTGTCCCGGTTTCTCTGATCAAAGAGTTTTTAATTTCAATACTTAATTCTTTTACAGTCTTGTAAATACAGTTTTGTATGATACACACGGAAAATCTCTTCTCAATTAACAAATCTTTCAATATTAACTAATAAACCACAATTTAATGCATTTTCCAAGTTTCTATTTTAACACGTTATACAAAATTGGATCAGTTTATAAATCAGTTGAAGTCATCGGACAACTCCAAAATGCACAATTTTCCATCTAATTTTTAAAAAGTCCCGGACTCTTTTTCTTACATGGGGGTATTTCACACACTATTACTCCCCTCTCTCTGGTAAATCCCCCTCGAAATAAAATCTAGGACCCTGTACCGCAGCACATTGGGGCAGCCCGCGACTTGGCCTCCCCCCACCTATGTAAGTTGGACAGCTCTGATCTAAATAACACACTAAGATACGTTTAGATTCAATAAAAGTATTTCTGTAAATATTTGGTTTTATAATCTTTCAAAAGAAATCCAGCAGTGTAGTTACCCTTATAAATTGGCTTTTCTTAAAATTACACATCAAATTGGTTTTAATTTACCATACCTGAAAAGGAGCAACATATCCTTTAAAACACAATATTATATATATATATATATATATATATATATATATATGCTGATACATATTCCTTCACGGATGGAAAAATATTATGAATAGTTACTATCTGGAGTACATCCGTTCATTCTGCAGTGCATAAATTCGACGTTCACTAGAATTCGGCACTCTGCAGTTCCGACATTTCGCTAGAATCTCATCCAGCATTGACGGGGTGAACCCAACAACAGCAGAAGGATTCTTCTGCAGAATAAACGGATGTACTCCAGGTAGTAACTATTCATCATATATATATATATATATATATATATATATATAGGTTGTATTTATTATATATTGCTCTATAAAAGACACGAAAATGACTGTTACATAAATGTGAGCTTGACTTGAATTGGGAGTGGTTATGCAAGAAGGAGCCAATTTCAAAATACTGACTATCCGGAAAAGAGTTTTTAGAAAGAGACTTAATTTAAAAATAAAAATAAATTTGGCGAACGCATTTTTATGTTATATAGTATTTAATAGCTGCCTGGATTACTTAAGTATAAAAAGAATAATGATAAACTAAAAGTAACTGTAAAACCTAATACACAATATCAAGAGCACAGTGGTACAATATATTACAATGAAAATATTGGAAAGAACCCCAATACCACAAAAATAATAAAAAATAACAAATTAAGGGTTTAATCTCAAGTAGCTTGTTTTATTTGTTATTTTTGATTATTTTTGTGGTATTGGGGGTCTTTCCAATATTTTCATGAGTAAATAATCTTCGGATCCGCATTTCTTTATATTTTTGAAAATAGAATTTCAAAAAGCAAAAAGACCTAAAAGCAAGTTACAGAGTAGTGTACAGTAATTCCAATAAACAATACAACAAACATTATTTATAAAACAAATATTGTTAAGGTATGTTTAAAAATACAACAAAGTGATAGCAAAATAAAGTAGAAAATAAAAGAATTATTTTATACTATATATACAATAAGAGGCAATAGCCTTTTTATAAACTATGCAAATCTAAAAACATATTAATATTTGAAAATTTTATTGAATTTAATACAGTTGGAAATCAAGTTTATTCATTCAACGATTTAAAACGAGCGGTAAAAATTGATTTGCTGATCCTAAATACATTTTAAAAAAATTAGTGCAACGACACTTTCTTACATTCATGAATTATATTCTTACAATCTCGTAACCTGTCCCTTGATCAAACCCTGCAATGTTTTATAAAGAGAAGTATAAAAATTTTACAGTCAGATTGGATAAGTTGCATTAAGGGCTGTATGTCATTTAATTTAGGGGTGCTTATTGATGCGGACTTACAAGTGGGCTTGTCTTGATGCGAGCTACAGTTATTGCTTTATTGATCAAATCGTTTCACTGACTGACGGTCACAGAAGATAAAGCATTATGCTACACCATATTCTTCAGCCCAATAATATCTGGAGTTTGAATCTTTTGTGTCACGTTTGTTGGGTTAAATCGATTAGGATTTCTAAAAATCGAAAAAATTAAAATGTAAAGACAATATTTAAATTGAAAAGAGACAATGTAAAGTTTAAATATACTCATTTCTCTTATAGCAGTGAGCATAAGTCTATATATAGATAAGTGTGTAAGTATTACTATTCCAGTTTTAATGTTCTGACCACCATTTTACTTTTTGTTCAACCTTATTTAAATTACGAGCTCCAAAATACATTACGTCATACACAACAATCATATTATACATCTAACTTACAAACCCATTTACTGTGACTTTTTTCAACACAGAAGGATTAAATTCATTTATTTGGCTACAAATAATACTTTCAGTAATTAAGACGTATCTAATGCTTTGCAAAAGTAGTTCTCGCTCAGAGAACAATATTTATCTGTTTGTATGTCTTATTTACTTAATTCTTCTATTCTTATTGTCTAAGTCCACTGTAAGTCAGTGGTTCCCAACAGGTGGTATGTGAGATGTCTTAAGGGTAAGTGAGATGTCTTAGGGGTAAGTGAGATGTCTTAGGGGTCAGTGAGATGTCTTAGGGGTACGTGAGGTGTCTTAGGGGTAAGTGAGATATCTTAGGGGTCAGTGAGATGTCTTAGGGGTAAATAAAATGTCTTAGGGGTCAGTGAGATGTCTTAGGGGTAAGTGAGATGTCCGTGAAATTAAAATATTTGTATTTAACACGTTCGCCACTACCATATCCGTAACTACTTGCTTCATGAAAAAAAAAAATATATACAAATCGGGTATGTATACAGTATGATTTTATAGTAAAAGTGGCAAGTATGGAATCTAACATTCATGAAATATCGAAATCTTGTTGTCGTTCAAGACGAGCTGGTTGGTAATTAATATTATACTTTTGCTAGTACTTGCGACCAGACTTTTTGGTAACTAAAAGCTGTTAAATTGTTAACTTACACTTGGAGGAACGTTTTCGTCTTACGACTTCTTCAGCCTCCAAGAGTAAGTTAACAATTTAACATCTTTTAGTTAACAAAAAGTCTGGTCGCAAGTAATAGCAAAAGTGTAATAATAATTCATGAAATCATGAATTCAAAGGACGGATTCCACTCATCTCACTGAAATTATTGTTATTTTGTGGGTTATTGCAAGCGCATTGTATAATAATTTTGAACTAATATTGTTATTATTCTTATTATATTTTTATTCAATAGCTTTTCTATGACCATCGCAAATAAAACAGACCTGTATTACTTCATTAACTTCTTGTTTCAAACAAAATATGAATATAAATAGGTTAAAAACATTTCGCCTGAACCTACAAACTTTAACATGTTGATAGTCTTACTTTTTGTATCTTGAATAAAAATAAAACACTTTTTAAATATACACGTAATAAACGTATAACTTGTACGTATAACACAATAAACGATGTAACTTGTGTTAGCATCAGATTTAATTGCCATATGTAAGAAGTTCCCACCTTAGAGTAAGAGGGCAAATCCTAAATTGCTTACTAAAGACTAATGTAACTTTAATTATGTTGCATGTAAGCTACATTTTAAGTTTAACAATTTAAGGGGTCCTTGTCAATATAATTATAAGACACTGATTATAAAAATGATAAGAGGCTCCTTGGAAACATTTTGTTGGCAACAATCAATGTAAGTATATACTGTACTAAACCTACACTCTATAAGAAATGTTTTCTTTCGGTTTAGAAGTCTCGCTACGGTTTACAAATATAACATAAGCTTACGTCACACTTACTTGAAATGATTATGGTGTTTATTTTTTGGGGCATATTGAATATTTTTTATTATATTAAGCGACCAAGAGCAATGAATGACTTTAAATAGGGTTTTTGTTGAAAAGTTAGAAAATTTTTCTTAAACGAGTTGAAAGATAATAGACTTACAGCCCTTTTTACGAACATTTCAGAAACACGTCCCTTTATACTCTGTTGCAACAAGAATTTCTTGAAATTATTTTTTTTTAACAAGTCTTACAATGGTTGTTATACTTTCGAAGTTCATTTTCCTATTATGGAAGAACGAAATTTGTTAATCAATAAATATTTTTTAATTATTTAAATTAAATTAAACCTAATTGATATCAAAACTGGACGATAAACACTTGTACATTTTCTTCTTTTGGTATTAAAAACAAAACCACATTTCCATTACAATAACCAAGTCAGAAAACCTGAGTTCTCTTGAAAATGCTACCATCATCCTGGCACAAAAAGAAAATTACAACTAAAATACCTCAACATTCTTAGATGAAAGATAGATTTAGGTCCAGACTTTGATACTGCTACTGCTAAACCCAGTGTTTCAAGCTGCTAAATATGTTTTTAGATCCACTCAATCCTTAAAGGGTAGATTTTTTTAACACACTCATAGGTTGGCGCCTTGACAAAGAAATTCTAAACTCCTTCGAGTGAATAAATAAAATAGATTGTAAAACAAGTGAAATATAAAATGAAGACTCTTGGGTCTGTGATAACAAAACCAAATATTGTTGTTAATAGTTCTATGAGTTTTATCCTAAAACTAATCTCATCCTGAAATCAAGAAGGCACAGATACAATGTGGTGATTGTATTAAGGGATGAATTTAAATTGTATGAAATGAAAACAAGAAGGCACAGATACAATGTGGTGATTGTATTAAGGGATGAATTTAAATTGTATGAAATGAAAACAAGAAGGCACAGATACAATGTGGTGATTGTATTAAGGGATGAGTTTAAATTGTATGAAATGAAAACAAGAAGGCACAGATACAATGTGGTGATTGTATTAAGGGATGAGTTTAAATTGTATGAAATGAAAACAAGAAGGCACAGATACAATGTGGTGATTGTATTAAGGGATGAGTTTAAATTGTATGAAATGAAAACAAGAAGGCACAGATACAATGTGATGATTGTATTAAGGGATGAGTTTAAATTGTATGAAATGAAAACAAGAAGGCACAGATACAATGTGGTGATTGTATTAAGGGATGAGTTTAAATTGTATGAAATGAAAACAAGAAGACACAGATACAATGTGGTGATTGTATTAAGGGATGAGTTTAAATTGTATGAAATGAAAACAAGAAGGCACAGATACAATGTGATGATTGTATTAAGGGATGAGTTTAAATTGTATGAAATGAAAACAAGAAGACACAGATACAATGTGGTGATTGTATTAAGGGATGAGTTTAAATTGTATGAATTGAAAACAAGAAGGCACAGATGCAATCTGGTGATTGTATTGAGGGATGAATTTAAATTGTGTGAAATGAAAACAAGAAGGCACAGATACAATGTGATGATTGTATTAAGGGATGAATTTAAATTGTGTGAAATGAAAACAAGAAGGCACAGATACAATGTGGTGATTGTATTGAGGGATGAATTTAAATTGTATGAAATGAAAACAAGAAGGCACAGATGCAATGTGGTGATTGTATTGAGGGATGAATTTAAATTGTATGAAATGAAAACAAGAAGGCACAGATGCAATGTGGTGATTGTATTGTGGGATGAATTTAAACTGTATGACATGTAAACAAGAAACTACTGCTTTAAATTTTGAAAGTGTTTTATAATTTGCAATCAGATATATTAAATAACTTTGTATGGAGGTGTTAGAGGTAAATAAAAATATAAAATTATTGTTTTCTCTGCAAACTAAATTTTTAGACTTTTAATTTATATTGTAAATTTAAATCTCATTGTATCAACCAATTATTTTATTAAACGTTTTGATTAGCAGTTAGGAAAATCCTTGAGCATTGACATTATAAATACGTTTATCCTTGTGCTTGCCTTGAGCTTTATACTGGAGAATCTGAAACCCAATTTGTACAGCCCCCTCGATCCTCCGCGCAACAAGTAGCAGCTCCGTTTTAACGAATTAATTTCACGCGCATTTTAAACTACAACGGGCCAGATTAGAGGCGGCACCTCTTCTGCGAATCCTTCCTTACTACCATTGTGTTGGGGAATGGCCAAGGGAATATGTAATTAGAGTAATGAAGAAGTTTATATACCTGTGGAGGGCTGCGCGAAGGGGGTGGAGTTGGGAAGCAACAGGTGTTGAGCTGCGGGAGAGGAGGGGAGGCAAGAATCAATACGGGGGACTTTACTTGGCTTGACATTTTTATCTCGGTTATTTTAGTCCCATTGTATTTAGCGGGACGCGAGTTATGCATTGTTAGTGCTGGGAACAGCTTTCCTTGGAAAGTAAGATCGCCACTTTTCAATATGGCGCCGTATAAATTCGATTGCGGTGTGAGCACATTTTATAAAAGTATTGCATACATTTAGCAATATTATAAATGACAATTTAATGCAGACCTACTATTACGTACAGTTGTAATATTCTGGTTAAATGATTAATATTGTTCAAACGCACAAATTTCTGCATTTATTTTAATCATATATTTTTGCTTGAAGGTGTATATTTGAATACAGTATGTAAAATTTCTATTGGTATTTAATAAAATTGAATGTGACATTACATACATACATTTAACATTCAATATATTTGACTTTTACCATTGTAAACATTTAACTTTTATAATAAACATACTTTCCCCATAACCTTTTTTCCTATTTTTTTAAAAAATAACTTATGTATATGTAGCCTACATAGATCGCCTATAATGGTACCTTATGTTTGTATTACTTATGAAGATGACAAAATTACCTATTTTATTATCAATATATAAACAATTATGAGTCACGAGACAGCCTGCAACACATTTTTGCAAAACGTTTCCCATAGGTCACCTCCAGAACTTCTCACGTTCATCTCCAATCTTGTGTGTCCTATATTATATTTTTTAATATTTCTACGTTAACTTAATTTGACTTCCTTTTCTCTTTCACATTTGAAAGTGTTATGAGAACACTTTCTATCTACTCTTATTTTTTCATCTATTCACAAGAATACATATTGTATTATATATATATATATATATATATATATATATATATATATATATATATATATATATATATATATATATATATATATATATATATATATATATATATATATATATATATATATATATATATATATATATATATATATCCAATTTTACGACGATATCCAATTGTTCGTCTTATTTACAATACAAAATATGGTAACATTTCTCTCAGTGTAAACATTGGTTTTGAAATGTCTGATTTTGTTTCTGTCAGGTTTAAACTTTATAACATCTGTGACAACTCAAGCCAACGAAATGAACTTGCGTAAAACATTTTTGTTGAATATAAAGAAAATTAATACGTTTATGTTGCTTCAAGTGCAGTCTTGTGCAAATTATTATAAACTATAGTGTAATAAATGTTATAAAAAAATGATAAAATTTATCTAAATAATGTGGAGTATGTATTTACATGCGTGCATATGTATTTAGAAAATAAGATATGTTTTGGTATTTAAAGACATTGGAAACAGTATTTCGTATTGTATGAGCAGTCTAACTTTTCCACTACAACCATCCACAAATTTTCAAATTGTTTCTAGTGTGCTGACAAGTGTTCAGTCCAAACACTAAATTTCATTTCAGACAATGAAAATTTACTTTTATTTTTAGGAAGGGTTAAATTTTTGTCGAAAACCAGTTTTCTACTCCAAGTAAGTTGGCAAGTTTTTTAAGTTTTGGTACAGTTATATTTTCTAATAGTGGGGTGTTTTATTCGTAGCATATTATCTCTAGAAGAAGCATTCTTAGAACATTTTCTTTTGATGATATTTTCGCCTTGTTTCAAGGATAGTGACATTCGTTTATCGACGATTCCTTCCATACGTGTTACACTTACGCCTTGAATCAGAAAATGACTCTTATCGCCAAATAAGAATTTTCTCTAAGTCTCAGCCCACTAATGTTGTATTTGTAGCGCTAAACATGTAATTTGATCTACTTAGTGTTCGCAAGAAATTGTTGCTTTATAGGCCTTTGTGCTTATTGAAGTTAATTTCGCCTCAGTTATTCCCTTAATAAATTAAAATAATAGTATATATATAGCCACTGTGATACAACAATAATGTACTTGTGCTCTAGACTTGTACAGTAGAATAAACTGGCAAAAATTTATACTTTTTTCCAGTAACAGTTAAATCTATCAACTTTCAGGCAAATGGGTATAACTGTTACTATGGTGGACTGGATAGATTTTTACTTGGAATTAGTTTCACTAAAATTAGTCTCTTTCATTGGTTACATATTTCTCAACCTTGTTTTGCTTACGTTCTTGTCCATTCATTAGAATTAGTCTTTTCACTCTTTACATTTCTCTCAACTTTTGTTTTGCTTACGTTCTTGTCCATTCATTAAAATTAGCCTTTTCACTCTTTACATTTCTCTCAACTTTTGTTTGCTTACGTTCTTGTCCATTCATTAAAATTAGTCTTTTCACTCTTTACATTTCTCTCAACTTTTGTTTTGCTTACGTTCTTGTCCGTTCATTAAAATTATTTCACTCAGATATTTAAAGATTATTCCTGTACGCGAGCGCACGTGTATGTGTATGTGCCTTTCAGTGTACATAGCAAAAGGTAATACAATAATATTTTACTCGACTCCAAAATATTCCTTCAGGGAAACTTTATTAACAAAAGTACACAATGCAATGACCAACAAACATCCACACAGCCTTAATCTAGAAGTTAGTTCAATCATACTGTAATCTTTGAACTGATGTGTATGTGCGTGCGTGTGTCTTCATAAGAATCACAACGTAAAGTAAAAGTAATACTATAGAGTAAAATTACCATCCATTGTTGGTTTTTTATTATTTCCTTTTTTTATTCCAATAACGTTTTTCAGAAGAGGCACAAGAATTTTAGTTCAAAATTGAAGAATACAATTTTTTGTATCAGCGAATTCTGCTATTAAAACTTTGCACAATTTCCAGAAATTTAAAATTAATTTAATTTTATATTTCTTTAAAATTAATATTTAAAGTTAACGAGGTGAAATATATAATTCCCAATGTATCAAAAACATTTCTATAGTCAATTTTAAAGCACCTTAGCGAAGTATATAAACGTATTATCAAGAGCAAATAACACCAGAGGCAGAGAAGGGGGGAGGGGTTTGATAGCCTCTGAGCCCGGATGAGGCAGTGCTACAATCAATAACTGTGAGCAAAGGGCTGATATTAACACCAATTTGAATCGATTAATTGTAGAGACCAACGGACCGGATGCTTTAAGGGTACGTATAATACAACGTTAGAGATAGAGTACCATTTCGTTATGTGCATAAAATCAAAGCCTAAACAATTTCATTCCAGTATCTAAATATAATCTAAGGGGAAAAACATTTTTCAGAGAAGAAATTTATTGAAACTTTATTATAAGTTAGTTTGCTTTTAACGAAATTCAAGGCTAAACATTTCATCACAAAAAGTGTAAATAATTACAATGTTTCAATCGTATTGGTTGAAATTCCAATAATCCTCTTCGGGCATAAAAATAAATGTCCTTCAAACCCCTAAGTCATTACAAAGTAGCTCTCTGCGATATTGTATAAATTTTAAAACCATTCTAATTCAAGGTGGCATAAATAATTTTACGTAAAAAGGTGTTATCTTTTTTCAAATATTTCTCCTTGCGAATGTAGAATTAGACTTTTTTAGAAACGTCATCTGGTTCTGCTTAATAAAATTTCCAAATATCCTTAAGCCAGGTTCTGTCACTGAAATATATTTTAAATTAACTTATTGCGAACTTTTGTTGCCAAACATAATACGTTTTTCCTCTTAAACGTCCACCATTCATTTGTCAACCCCCCCACCCTGTAATCCTTAACCAAACAATAAATTACAGACACACGACTGTCAGGACCCGAAATTTAATGCCGTACAATTTTCAAAACGTCTGTAAATGACTGTCTCATTCCTAGTTTTTTTCATATTTGTACATGACATCTAAAAATACATATCCAGAAAATAATAATGTATCCTAAATGTATCCAAACAAGAAATATTTTTAAAACATATCTTGATAATTGTTAGTGTATACAAACTCGCACTTACCTCAAGTTGCCTTTTTTAAAACAAGGAACTATATTTTACTGTATTAAAATTTATCTACATTACGCAAGAAGATCCAAACTATTGGATTTGGTTAGATTTCGTTAACTGAAAAGACAAAATAAAGGTTTCTACTTAAACTAACCAATTGCTGAACTGAATGAATGCCTTCATTTTTCCTTGGTCGTCAATAAATAATATACGTTATGTTAACGCTCACTGATTTGAGTCATGCATGATTTGCTTGAAACCTTTCGTTGACTAGTTTATCGCCTTCAGACCTAAATACAATAATGAACAAACTAGATTTTACGTAAACTTTACAAAAAATTGTTACTAAATAACAGTTGGGGTGTATTTTACAATGTATACGATTTAGTAATAATTTGTATGAGTTTTATGTAAAATCTAAATCTATATTTATTTTTTTTTTTTATTTTACTTAAGACCAAAAAACTACTGTTCCAAAATCCACCAAAGATTTAGTAAATGTAAGGTAAAATACGGAGCTTAAATTTATTATTAATTCGCTTAAAGTTTTGTCCTAATTGAATATTTTGTGGTTATGTTGTAATACAAATAGGCCCCTACATAGTTATGTAGTGGGATATGTTGTTATATTACGATACAACGACTTTAAGAAGTTGTGTGTTTTCGAATTTCTTTCCACATTTTACCACCATTTCTAGATTGCGGTATTCAAGTTATTTTCAGTAACATATGAAAAAACTTTGGTTTACCTACCCTTTGTAAAGTATTTTCATTGTCTAATTTATCTAAGAGGGTATTTTATTTCCTACAATACAATAAAATTGAACGTACAGTAATTTTAATTTCTTTATTAAACCTATAAACCTAACTGTATAAATATTTTTAATTTCTACTGAGAAATAATATAAAAACTTTAATTTAGACTGTAAAAATGTTTAATTTTCCTTAAAGAAAATTACCCTTTACCTAAAATAACTTCATTTCGTACGATTTTATTTTAATGATTTTACTTAATTTACAGGAGATTTCAATTACATTAGAAATGGCTTTTTTGTATAATATAGTTATTTGCAGGGTCTTGAAATATATTTCACATTGCTTGATTACTGAGGGTAATATATTACCGGTTTTTATTGGGAAAAGTGAAATTTAAAAAGGATAATTTTAATTAGACCTGACCTATGTCATACAGTCATTTTCTGATTGGTCTTGTGCAGCGTTTCTGTGATCCGAAATTTCTATTTCAGTGAGTGACCCTAGCTTAGAACTAAATTGTACCAGTGGAGCCTAATATCTGTGTCTCGGTTACTCCTATGTCAAACTTATGTTGCATATTTCTTTATGGCCCTGATAGAGAGTAGTATCTACGTAATAGACCCTACCACCCGAGCCATGATACTTCCTCATTTCTTTTTATTTTTGTTAACAGTTCATCGTAACCCTAACAAGAATCCTAAATGTACTATTATTAGCACTTAAGCGGTTTCAAAGAACTATTTGCAAGGGATCCGTGTAGAACGTGGATAAACAGAAGTTTCCTTCAAACACTGGATTGAAGCAATGGATTTTATTAATAATGGAAGAATGGGTTTAGTTTATTATTTTATTTTCAAAATTTTACCAGATGAAATTACTCAACTCCTACAAACACACATTACAAAATCATCACATTATACATGAGCTTAAAACGCACGAAGTTAAGGTAGCTTATTGTTTTTAATAATTAAAATCTGTTGACCGCAAAAACGTTTTATTTATTTCCTTATGTCCATTTCGATTGCAAAACAATCATCATCAGAGGAAATTATTAAATTAGTTATTATTGTAATAATTTCCTCTCAGGATGATTGCTGTGCATTAAAATGTACATAAATTTAAAGAAAAATATTTTTTGTTAAGGAGGTTTAATTAAAAGAGGAAATAAAAGAGGTTTTTTGTTTAAGAGGAAAATATTTTAAAATTAAATCACAGTTGTTCCAAGTTGTTATTAAGATAACTTACTTTTATATAAAAAAAAAACAATAAACTTAAAGACATCAAAAGCATGCATTTTCCGACTGGTGAACAGTTGTAAACCACAATACATAACTGTCAAAATGCAAATCAAAGAGGTTTACAAATGCCCAACCCTACCAAATAAAGTGAGGTTATGTTATTAAAAACTTGGCGGCGTAACATTCAACGAAGTGTCGATCTGTAATCATTAATCCGATATATCTGACCAGCCTCTACTGAGCACGGGTCTGACCTTGATATTCAGTTTTCAAGGGCAGTGTTTGTTGTCTTGTAATTGACCAGATGAAATCTAATAATTGAAGGCGGTCGCCTTAATGTCCCCTTAAATCTGGCGATTGTCTCACGAAGGTCGAGCCCCGCCTACAAACAGGACGTAGGGCGATCTTGACATTTCTGGAGTTGTTCGTTTCTAATGGTTCAACAGGTGATTCTTGATAGCACATTAATAATCACTTTTCATTCTATGGAATAAATAATACGTGATCAAATCAATGTTTGATTTGTTCTTCATTTTGTAATATTTACTCAGTATTCCATTTTAAAATGATTCAATATGTTTTTAATGGTTTATCGAGAAGTAAATGGATGATTTTTTAAGGTCCATAACGTTATATAAGACTAGGGGCTCGTAGCAGCAATTGCTGATTCTTATTTTATTATAATAAAATTTAATGAAATACTCACTGTTAAAATACTTTTTAATAGTTTGAGTATTATATTATTAACATAATTCAAATACCAATAAATCTAGAATCACAATAGTATTTCTTGGTAAACAATGTTTTAGTGTAACTATTTTCATCATTATAATTAAATAATAAAAATATATACAACTCACAAATATACAATTTTTTATTTCAATAGCGTTTTGACGACTACTTTGTCGTCATCTTCAGTGAAAATACACAAATGAAATTAATAAAAAATATATATATATTAAACATAACCTATAAAGTTTTAGCAAAGGTAAACATATGTTTTTTACCTTTGCTAAAACTTTATAGGTTATGTTTAATATATATATATTTTTTAGTTAATTTCATTTGTGTATTTTCACTGAAGATGACGACAAAGTAGTCGTCGAAACGCGTTTGAAATAAAAAAATTGTATATTTGTGAGTTGTATATATTTTTATTATTTAATTATAACTTTCACTCACAAGCCAGCTCGAATATTATTTATTTTCATCATTGTTTATTTTCCCTTGTGTGCTTCGGTTTTCTATTTGAACTTAATATCTCAAAGCGCTCTTGCTCTACTAAAAGCTACATATAGGCTAATTGTACATTTTCCCTTGTGTGCTTCGGTTTTCTATTTGAACTTAATATCTCAAAGCGCTCTTGCTCTACTAAAAGCTACATATAGGCTAATTGTACATTTTCCCTTGTGTGCTTCGGTTTTCTATTTGAACTTAATATCTCAAAGCGCTCTTGCTCTACTAAAAGCTACATATAGGCTAATTGTACATTTTCCCTTGTGTGCTTCGGTTTTCTATTTGAACTTAATATCTCAAAGCGCTCTTGCTCTACTAAAAGCTACATATAGGCTAATTGTACATTTTCCCTTGTGTGCTTCGGTTTTCTATTTGAACTTAATATCTCAAAGCGCTCTTGCTCTACTAAAAGCTACATATAGGCTAATTGTACATTTTCCCTTGTGTGCTTCGGTTTTCTATTTGAACTTAATATCTCAAAGCGCTCTTGCTCTACTAAAAGCTACATATAGGCTAATTGTACATTTTCCCTTGTGTGCTTCGGTTTTCTATTTGAACTTAATATCTCAAAGCGCTCTTGCTCTACTAAAAGCTACATATAGGCTAATTGTACATTTTCCCTTGTGTGCTTCGGTTTTCTATTTGAACTTAATATCTCAAAGCGCTCTTGCTCTACTAAAAGCTACATATAGGCTAATTGTACATTTTCCCTTGTGTGCTTCGGTTTTCTATTTGAACTTAATATCTCAAAGCGCTCTTGCTCTACTAAAAGCTACATATAGGCTAATTGTACATTTTCCCTTGTGTGCTTCGGTTTTCTATTTGAACTTAATATCTCAAAGCGCTCTTGCTCTACTAAAAGCTACATATAGGCTAATTGTACATTTTCCCTTGTGTGCTTCGGTTTTCTATTTGAACTTAATATCTCAAAGCGCTCTTGCTCTACTAAAAGCTACATATAGGCTAATTGTACATTTTCCCTTGTGTGCTTCGGTTTTCTATTTGAACTTAATATCTCAAAGCGCTCTTGCTCTACTAAAAGCTACATATAGGCTAATTGTACATTTTCCCTTGTGTGCTTCGGTTTTCTATTTGAACTTAATATCTCAAAGCGCTCTTGCTCTACTAAAAGCTACATATAGGCTAATTGTACATTTTCCCTTGTGTGCTTCGGTTTTCTATTTGAACTTAATATCTCAAAGCGCTCTTGCTCTACTAAAAGCTACATATAGGCTAATTGTACATTTTCCCTTGTGTGCTTCGGTTTTCTATTTGAACTTAATATCTCAAAGCGCTCTTGCTCTACTAAAAGCTACATATAGGCTAATTGTACATTTTCCCTTGTGTGCTTCGGTTTTCTATTTGAACTTAATATCTCAAAGCGCTCTTGCTCTACTAAAAGCTACATATAGGCTAATTGTACATTTTCCCTTGTGTGCTTCGGTTTTCTATTTGAACTTAATATCTCAAAGCGCTCTTGCTCTACTAAAAGCTACATATAGGCTAATTGTACATTTTCCCTTGTGTGCTTCGGTTTTCTATTTGAACTTAATATCTCAAAGCGCTCTTGCTCTACTAAAAGCTACATATAGGCTAATTGTACATTTTCCCTTGTGTGCTTCGGTTTTCTATTTGAACTTAATATCTCAAAGCGCTCTTGCTCTACTAAAAGCTACATATAGGCTAATTGTACATTTTCCCTTGTGTGCTTCGGTTTTCTATTTGAACTTAATATCTCAAAGCGCTCTTGCTCTACTAAAAGCTACATATAGGCTAATTGTACATTTTCCCTTGTGTGCTTCGGTTTTCTATTTGAACTTAATATCTCAAAGCGCTCTTGCTCTACTAAAAGCTACATATAGGCTAATTGTACATTTTCCCTTGTGTGCTTCGGTTTTCTATTTGAACTTAATATCTCAAAGCGCTCTTGCTCTACTAAAAGCTACATATATGCTAATTGTACATGACTGGATACCGTGTGTTCCAAATAGATTCCAATTTTTATTAAAGTTTCGCGTTTTAGCTTTTATTATTGTCATTGCAAAGGTTAGACTTATTGGAAATTGATTTCTAACTAATGAAAAAATCAAATTTGTATATATTACTATTAGTTTTATTTTTAGAAGAAACGCTGATTGACCTTTGTTTTTGCCAGCAACTATTTCTTAGTAAAGTTGCTTGTTGTAATCTTCTTGAATTCAGTGATTAAGCTATAATTAAATGATACTTAACTAAGTGAATACGTAAGGGCTTACTTGCTGACGCGTTTCGAAACAATCGTTCCTTTTACGAAGCAAAGCCTCTTTCGAAGTAGAGGCTTTGTTTTGTAAAAGGAACGATTGTTTCGAAACGCCTCAGCAAATAAGCCCTTACTTATTCACGTAGTTAAGTATCATTTAATTATAGTATTTCCTAGTGTAATGATTTTTCCAACATAGATTTCACAGTTAGTCCTACTTCATTTATGTCCAGAAGACAAATCCATATGTTTTATCAACATTATAGCTATAATTCTTAATAGGAAATTATGTCGAGGTATTCCAGGTGGTGCTATTGCATTTAAGCCAAGACTATTCCGAATCATATATTTTTTTTTTATTTAGAGGGTGCCTAAAATTATGAATCAATTCATAAGCCCCTCCTCCTGCTTTGTAAATAATCCTTAATCTTCCCTTCCATTCCACCATTCCTAAATAGTTGTCTGAAACTCACTGTCTCCTCCATTTCAATTCGTTTCAACAGTTTTACTTGAACAGAAGTAAAATTACCAAACTCGCAGCCTTCCTCTATTATATACGTTTCAACATTCCAAATAAACAGAGGCTAAATAATTTTCTACAAAACATATGGTAATTTTTAATATTAAATTATATTTTATTTAGAGATCTTTTATTATAAGAGTCACCTTAGTTAATATATCTTAACTTAAATTACCTGTGATGAAGTTAAATCTAAATTTTAATGTTTAATTTATCGAGCATTGATTAGATTTTTTTAGCTATTACAAAAACGATAGGAAAATGTTTAAATAGAAAAATATTTTAGGCCGAAAAATTCTAACATTTTGAAAAAAATTACATGCATTATTTATTTCTTTTATATAAATCGAATTTTGCTGCTGACAAAACTTTGCCAAGTAACACAGGCAGGAAACCACTTTGCACTTTCTGTGAAGCAACCACTACCGCTTTAGCCCAGAATTTGTTCTCGATTTCCGAGTTAGAAGTTGCCACGTTGCGGTTGTATAACTTTTCCATCTTGTCTTCTGGGACCATGATGACTGACTTTTGTCCTTTCCCAATATATCTCACTGGGTCAGTGTACTGTATAAAATATAAGGGCAGTTTATAGTTCATTAAAAGAAGTGAAAAAAGGTTTGAGAAAGAGGAAAGGGTTTTATGATAAATGTGTTTCTATAATTCTGAAATATACTCAAACCTCTTTGTTTGCATTAGCTTACCAGAGGTAGTGGTAGGTCTAGCAGTTGGTGAAGCCTAATATTCGAATTCTTAATTTAGAATTATAAAATTCTCCAAACATATTGTGCCTTGCACATATTAGAATTCCTCTTGTAAAATCCAATTCTGAATAAAATTCGGAACTCGTCTCTTACATTTACATTTCTCGTTTGTATTTCTAAAACTATGAAACTATAATCTATGTAATTTGAAAATTACGTTCTCATTGGCTTATGTTTTCGTAAAAACATAGTTTTCGACACCTCTACACATAGTAAGCAGTAGATGGTTAAAATATATATTCGTAAAAATTATATAAAATTATTATATCCCACCTATATTTAGTTATAATACGTCAATATTATGGCTCATCTTTCAATTTACTGCTACAAATTTAAACTAAAATTTTAATTGTTTTTATTAACTGTGAAAATATGTTTAAATAAAATTTGACGAAAACTGTGTAAGATCCAATTCGTTTTTATCAACAAATTAGAACATCTGGTCATTTTTAATAAAATCATTTCTAAAATTATTTGATAATTTTACATGAGGCTTTAAAGAGAATAAATTAACATAAACATTTTCTTTTACTGATTTCATTACGTTAAGAATTAGTTGGACTTTGTGCATAAGTAATAAAATACAACAAAATTATTTTATTATAATTACAATAATAATATATTTATTATATATTGTAATAAAAGTTTTTAGACTAAAGACAGGTGCGATCCATTAATTATATCTACGTGCAATGTTTTACAAAATTTGTTTGCAAATTGAAGAATGTACACTGAATGTAAACGCTGCACTGCCAACGTGAACCAGTACGGAGGTTATTGCTGACTTTTTCCGTCAAGTCTGCCTACGGTGAACCTCTTGTGGCCCACGTGAAGGGAACATTGACAGGCTTAGGCTGACGTTGGCGGCATAGCCAGAAACAGGATGCAGATACTGGCAAGTCTATGGTACAGTTTTCTACAAAACGTTTGTCTTACTTCTTAATTTCTTTTACATTTCTGTTCACTTTAATATACTTTATAACAGCCGGTTAAAATTAAGTTTATTTTAGAGTAGTAAATATATTACCTTTACAGTTCGATAAATCGAATTTGTCGGATACGCAAAAATTAAAACCGCCCTCTAGCAGGTGGGTTATAAATATTTACACCACCGATTGACTAACAACAAAATTTAAAAAGGGAATTTTGAATTAATTTCTTCTTTGAATTAGATTTCGTTAAATTACATATTAAAGCTCAGATTTCTGTGTAATGAAGCCCTGGTTAATTGAAGTGCCGAGCACTATGCTGCGTCAGTTCAAAAAGAACAAATTGCTATTTCTACGTAGAAGGCTTCTTCATCATTGGCTATATTGGTTCAAGAGTCCAAATAGCATTTACACGATCCCGGTCTTCAAAAACGTCTCCTTGGTTGCGACTAACGTAGATGGATCATAACTTATCTAACGCAGTTCATAAATTCAATTGCGGAAAATAGAAAGAGTTTATGAATTATGTTCTGCATTGGGAAAACATGTCTCAGCTTCAAACAAAGCGTCGAGGAACACAAACAGAACACCAACTCAGCATTTTACAATCACATAAAAGAAACAGCACACAAATACACAGATATTTACCATAACCTAGAACTCTTACACATCAACAAAAAAGGACCACATCTCAACACACTAGAACAATATGAAATTCACAGACATACAAAAACACAAAGTACAAACATATTAAACGAACAAACCCAATAGAAATCATTCATATTTTTTGTTACTAACGAAAACCTGCCTTTAAAACCGTCACCCAACATCATGCAGAATGCACTGACGAAACTAGCCACACAGCCATCGAAAACGTTTTGCCTCAGTAAGTTTTCACATGTATACAAAATTTAAAGTTCTGATAGTCATACACTATTGTTAAAGTGATTAATTAAGACTCACCGAACGTAATGGACTACATAATTCAAGATAATATTATACGAGTATATATATATATATATATATACATATATATATACATATATATATATATATATATATATATATATATATATATATATATATATATATATATATATATATAATACGTTTTCTTGTTTAATAATTTAAAACAACATAGGTTACTCAAAAACAAGAACATTTATTAATTTATATTCAAAGCTTTTCGTTGGTAAACAGTACCAACATCATCAGGAATGAAAATTACAATAATGTCATAACATTACAATATAATAAATTACATTATTGTAAATTTCATTCCTGATGATGTTGGTGCTGTTTACCAACGAAACGTTTTGAATATACATTAATAAATATTCTTGTATTTGAATAACCTATGTTGTTTTAATATATGTATATATATATATATATATATATATATATATATATATATATATAAGTCATATTGTTGTTAATAAATTATAAATATTTACGTATTGCGATAAATTTCAAGAATATCTTGTTTATTTAAATTAATTCGTAAATTTAATATCTAAAAAAAGAAATGATAAAACTTTATGTGTTTAAAATATCTCACCCATATATTTTATTGTCTATTGACTATCGGCGAAACTTTAACGTTTTTGTTAACAACTTGGCAATTTTATATTAAATTTGTAAAAATACTTACTGAGACAAAACGTTTTTAGTTGCACTCAGTTTAGATAGTTATAAGTGGAACTTTTTTATTCATAGTTTGGTAATATTAATATGATGACAGATACAACCGCTGAATTCCTAATTTAAAACAAGTAATATACAATAGAAATTAAAGTAACTCCTACTAATTTCAACAAAGAAAACTTTTATTTGAGTGACCTTCTATTTTATAATTACAATTATATAAAGATGTATATCCCCATACATACGTCAAAATCACAATATTAAGTAGCAAAATAGAAAGCGAATTTCCTTGCAATATACCATTTCCCTCTTTATACAGTAAATGGTGTTAGACTATTATTATTATTTTTTTTTTTGTTTAACTAGTTCGCTTTTTTTCGTTAATAGTTTATGAAACTGATGGTGCTATATAATTTCTCTTTCCATCTATCTCATATATTACTTCATTATTACAAGGAACCTTCCTCATAAATTCATATACATCTTTAAGTAACAACTTGAACCAACTGTGGCGTAAATGTTTATATTAAATAAAAACAACCTCTTACCACATATTGAACAATTTTTTTTAACCTAATGTACATTTCGATTACAAAGTAATCATCTTCAGAGGTATTTTACAATTTACTTATACGCATAGGCTTAGCTGTAAGTTTGTCATTTGTAAAATACCTCTGAAGATGATTACCTTGTAATCGAAATGTACATTAGGTTAAAATAAAAATTGTTGAATTTGTGGTAAGAGGTTGTTTTTATTTAATATATACATCTTTCAGTAATAGGTTTCTAGCAATTAAACAGTTGGCTCAGTGCCAAAGTTTTGGATTTCAAACATGTAGTGATTCAGTTCAAATTCGACCGATACATCAGCTTTTTTAAAGTTTAATTAATGAAGAAATATTTTTTTTAACTGTATCAACATCAATTGTCATCCACTGCAGGTTTAAAAATTAATTTAAACTTGATTAAATATAAATTTATTTTATTAACGATTGGAAATTTGTACAAGATTTATAGAAGGAAAGAGTGCGCTATTAGAATGAATTGAGCAGTGCTGTTGTTATTGTTGTAGTGTTGTTTTTATCTGCTTATACGAATCTGTTATTACATTCGGAAGCAATAACTTCCACTACATAAAATAAATGCACAACCCTTAGACGCTGCAAACGTTAATTAGTGCCGCCCTATGTACGTAAATGCATATCCGGAGCTGGATGTAAATAGTTTTAATGGAATTCAAAAAGCCATAAAACGTAATGCTGCTACAGTCTGTCGCAAAGTACTCTTAGGGGCAATATTAGCTCCGGAGCTGGAGGCAATGTCCTTTTAAAGTTGTTTTTTCAATATTTTTTAAAATTGTATCACTCTCACTTGAAAATAACTAATACAAAAACAATAATTTAAAAAGACAGTTTTTTACTAGGATTTAACTTCCGAATGACAAAATACTGCTACAAAAGGAAATGAACGGTTTTTTTACAAAAAACTTCACTACTCTATTTGAACCGAAGTACACTTACTCTTAGAGATAAAAAGCGTCTTGTCTCATAAATATAAGAGTAGAACTTTTAGGCATTTATGAAAATGAAATAACACTTATAAAAAAAGTATTCAATTGCTTTAAAAAACTCTGACCTAATATGTGAAATTATTAAAATTGTTACATATAAAATTACTTGGTCAGTGCATTGTTCGATGCTGCGTAAATACAAAACGCATCCACAGAGATATATCAGTAAGTAGTGGTTTTTATTCAGCAATTTCATAAATAAATGTTCATACAACCTGATAATTGTAAATTTTAAAATGGTTATCTCGATTATTCGATTTACCTCACGCATAAGGACCATATTTTTAAATAGCTTGTACTACACATGTACAATTATAAATATTATTTAAAATGTCAGCAATAATGATTTCTTAACTAGGTTTTGGAGCTCCTAAGGCTTCTACTCTACGGCTGTTGAAAGAGCGATATCAGGAACTTATTAAACTCTTCAAGTGAGAGTCCAGGGTCAAAAAATGTATTTCAAAAGGCGCTTTAAAATCAAGTATTTATTCTACACTAGTCTATGACTATCTGAACTTTAAATATTGAAAATTTGTAAAAATGTTTTAAGCTTTTTGAAACTTTGTAAAAACAATGAAAAAAATATTTTTTTACAAATTTATAAAATTTAAAGTTCTGATAAACATAAACTAGTATAAAATTGATTAATAAGTTTCACGGAACGTAATGGACTACAAAATTCAAGAGTTTATTCTACAGTTTAGAAGCGACGGTGCGCCAAAAACTCATACAAACTATTTAAATTTACAAATGTTTGCAAAACAGTTTAGAACTTCTTGGTAACGACAATTTCTCAATGTATTTAGAGTTTTTCACATTGTGATATGCCTAGAGGAGGGGCATTCTTGAGCTAGTAACTGGCTTGGCTCCAAGAGATTGAGTAAAGCCGATGGTACAATTCCTTTGCCGGTTTTAGTTTTATCTAATAAAAATATGTGAAATTTGAGTGTTTTCAAACTCATAATGTCTACAAATAATGGTCTACAAATTACATTATGTAACAGTACATTCCTATGTTGCATTTATTTTGACTTTATGTTAAAATAAAATTACTTGTATGTTTAAAGTGAACAAAGGTCAATCCTTGCGTGATTGTTAGTCTAAACAAACCTGTTTGTATAAAAGTTTTCAGAAATATAACTTCTTGTTTCAAAATAACGTAGCATTTTCATAGTGGTAATGTGCTGATCTATACGTTTTACCATATGCACCACCAATGTGTTGATCCATACGTTTTACCATATGTATCACCAATGTGCTGGTCCATACGTTTTACCATATGTACCACCAATGTGTTGATCCATACGTTTTACCATATGTATCACCAATGTGCTGGTCCATACGTTTTACCATATGTATCACCAATGTGTTGATCCATACGTTTTACCATATGTATCACCAATGTGCTGGTCCATACGTTTTACCATATGTATCACCAATGTGCTGGTCCATACGTTTTACCATATGTACCACCAATGTGTTGATCCATACGTTTTACCATATGTATCACCAATGTGCTGGTCCATACGTTTTACCATATGTATCACCAATGTGTTGATCCATACGTTTTACCATATGTATCACCAATGTGCTGGTCCATACGTTTTACCATATGTACCACCAATGTGTTGATCCATACGTTTTACCATATGTATCACCAATGTGCTGGTCCATACGTTTTACCATATGTATCACCAATGTGCTGGTCCATACGTTTTACCATATGTACCACCAATGTGTTGATCCATACGTTTTACCATATGTATCACCAATGTGCTGGTCCATACGTTTTACCATATGTACCACCAATGTGTTGATCCATACGTTTTACCATATGTATCACCAATGTGCTGGTCCATACGTTTTACCATATGTATCACCAATGTGTTGATCCATACGTTTTACCATATGTATCACCAATGTGCTGGTCCATACGTTTTACCATATGTATCACCAATGTGCTGGTCCATACGTTTTACCATATGTACCACCAATGTGTTGATCCATACGTTTTACCATATGTATCACCAATGTGCTGGTCCATACGTTTTACCATATGTACCACCAATGTGTTGATCCATACGTTTTACCATATGTACCACCAATGTGTTGATCCATACGTTTTACCATATGTATCACCAATGTGTTGATCCATACGTTTTACCATATGTACCACCAATGTGCTGATTGATAAGGCACACTCTTTGCAATACACCCTTCTGTTCACAACATTTATACACCACAACAAGATTATATTTTTTCTTAAATTAGTAAAAACCGACTTGAAATTTTTTTAAATACAAAAAGCAATGTTATTACTTTTATTTATTTTGACATTCTTTTAAATTTAAGTAAGGGTTTACTTAAGTAAGGCACTGTTTTATTAGTGCTTCTTTTTTTACATTTACTTTTTGGCGTTACTTTCTGGTATTATATGACGAAAGTGGCTTATGTAACAACCAAATCAATGTGGAACAATTTATGTAGAAGATTCAACATTAAAGTTACCCAGACTTACAGTGATGTGAGGTATCATGACCCGAGTGATCATGGCAGTTTTTAAACGAAAACTAGCCTCAACCGGGATAAGAGAGGTGTTCAATGCATACGCTTTGCATACACAATAACTTTAAATTTCAGCTTAAAAAGTTGCAAATTCATTTGTGGTGACCTTCTCATCTCGCTTAGGCATATTACTTGAGCCAATCTATAAACATTCGATTACTTAATTGTAGGTCTGCTTTCGTTTTAAATTTATTTATGTTGAATATATTCTTCAACTCTTGAAGAATAAGGGTTTCATCTACGAACCCTTATTTTATGTCAAGTTATGGTGTTTTGAAGCACTGGAACAATATATTACAATTCAAGTACTGTAGTGAGTTTTTTTGTTAAAACAAATAAAAGCTCTTGAATCACAAACACTTTTATTTATATTCTGATGCACATTTCGAATGCTACTCACTTCATCAGAGGAAATTATTACAAGACTAACTCAAAATTTCTTGCAGTTATTTCCTCTCCAGGTGATTGCTTTGCAATTAAATGAACATCGGAACATGAATAAAACGTTTTTGTAGCTTAAGAGGTTTTATTTATATATAATTATATTTTAAATTATCAAAATGCCGAGCCAATGTTAGGCCAACCCCTTAGGTTTATACTTGAAGGCTTCCACTTTAAAACTACGTTGTTTTATACTTGGGTTAAGCAATTATAAAAATTGTTTAAACTTCGTAAGACTTAAAGTTCCGAAACCTCTCTCTTACAAGTAATATTAAACCGCTATATAACGAAGTAGCTTAAATCCGTTTTCACACAAGAAACTTGGATTTTATATAAAAGTTTCCTTCTTTTATTAAAAATGCTAGTGGGTGTGAAACGATTACTTTGTAGAAATTTTAATTAAAACACTCGTTAAAGGCGTTGTAACCGACATTGGAATTTATATTGACAAATGGATAAAGTAAATTTATTAAGGACTTATTTTGTGATTAAATAAACTATAAACAAATTTTGGAATATGACACACAGTGTACATATTGTTAATGTATATACGCACATTTATTTTTGCAATACTAATATGTATTTCTCTTGGGTTTTGTACTTAATTAGGAGCAGCGTTTTTAAAAATGGACTTGAAAATTTTTTTTTAACAATTATTTGACATATATTTGCAATATATATATATATATATATATATATATATATATATATATATGTGTGTGTGTGTGTGTGTGTGTGTGTGTGTATGTGTGTGTGTGTGTGTGTGTGTGTGTGTGTGTGTGTGTGAGTGTGTCTGTGTGTGTGTGTGTGTGTGTGTGTGAGTGTGTGTGTGTATGCGCGCGTGTGTGTGTGTGTGTAAATATTTAATAATTCGTGATCAATATGATTTTGAATAAACCTTTCAATAACTTTGAAATAATTTTCCATCCCGTTTTCCGCGAAAAATCTCGAGTTTAAAATAGTGTCTACTTTTTTAAAATATTTGTGTTTTTCCATTTAGGTTTATCAAAAAAGTATTACAGAAAATTATCGATTTAGTGTAAAATTTCGATAATTTAAAATTTAAGATTATATTTGGCTTTTTTAACCGTTCAATTAACTATAATGTTTATGTAAAAGCCTGAAACGCTTTTTCATATAAGAGAATTATCAGAATGTTTCCTCAGGTTAATTCTGCCTGTACGGCCTATTGTACTACATGGAACCTAAATATATAACATTTCTCTTTGTCTGTATATTTATAGTAGCTCAGGTTTTGCCGTTTAACCGCTTCAAGGCTCCCAGGAGCGGACCGAGTGCAGAGAAGGATGCTACTGAGCATGCTCTCCTCACTTACTATGCCTTATATCTGTTCTTTAGCAATATATTTATTTCATTTTCAAACTAAATTTTCCATAATTTGTAACAATATTTAGCTTCAGAACACAACAGCTAACTGTAGACTAGTATTCTCAAAGCATGTAAATATAATACTGTATTTCTAAGTATCATAAACTGTATTCGGATGGTAATATATAATAATGTATTCGGATGGTAATATATAATAATGTATTCGGATGGTAATATATAATAATGTATTCGGATGGTAATATATAATAATGTATTCGGATGGTAATATATAATAATGTATTCGGATGGTAATATATAATAATGTATTCGGATGGTAATATATAATAATGTATTCGGATGGTAATATATAATTATGTATTCGGATGGTAATATATAATAATGTATTCGGATGGTAATATATAATAATGTATTCGGATGGTAATATATAATAATGTATTCGGATGGTAATATATAATAATGTATTCGGATGGTAATATATAGGCCTAATAATGTATTCGGATGGTAATGTATAATAATGTATTCGGATGGTAATGTATAATAATGTATTCGGATGGTAATATATAATAATGTATTCGGATGGTAATATATAATAATGTATTCGGATGGTAATATATAATAATGTATTCGGATGGTAATATATAATAATGTATTCTGATGGTAATATATAATAATGTATTCGGATGGTAATATATAATAATGTATTCGGATGGTAATGTATAATAATGTATTCGGATGGTAATGTATAATAATGTATTCGGATGGTAATATATAATAATGTATTCGGATGGTAATATATAATAATGTATTCGGATGGTAATATATAATAATGTATTCGGATGGTAATGTATAATAATGTATTCGGATGGTAATATATAATAATGTATTCGGATGGTAATATATAATAATGTATTCGGATGGTAATATATAATAGTGTATTCGGATGGTAATATATAATAATGTATTCGGATGGTAATATATAATAATGTATTCGGATGGTAATATATAATAATGTATTCGGATGGTAATATATAATAATGTATTCGGATTGTAATATATAATAATGTATTCGGATGGTAATATATAATAATGTATACGGATGGTAATATATAATAATGTATTCGGATGGTAATATATAATAATGTATTCGGATGGTAATATATAATAATGTATTCGGATGGTAATATATAATAATGTATTCGGATGGTAATGTATAATAATGTATTCGGATGGTAATATATAATAATGTATTCGGATGGTAATATATAATAATGTATTCGGATGGTAATGTATAATAATGTATTCGGATGGTAATATATAATAATGTATTCGGATGGTAATATATAATAATGTATTCGGATGGTAATATATAATAATGTATTCGGATGGTAATATATAATAATGTATTCGGATGGTAATATATAATAATGTATTCGGATGGTAATATATAATAATGTATTCGGATGGTAATATATAATAATGTATTAGGTTGTTATACGGCTTCTTAACGTTTGGTAATGTGTGAGTTAATCATTACTTTAACAAAGACTACTTTCCTTGTTAATAAGCCAAAGAAAGTAAAGGCGTTGCAATAAAATATCAGACACCATATAAATGTTTCTAAATGTTAAAGGTTTTTTATAAAAAAATCACGGTACGTAAGAGTTATACAAGTTAAAGTCTATAAAATTGCCACTTTTTGAACAAGTAAAATTGTATTTAAAACGACGTTATACAATATACATCTTTTGATGTGTATAATAAATATACGCCTATTCCGCTTGATCATAATAAATTACCACCCTACCGAATTTAAATAAATTATTGAGAAACCTATATAGAGAAGATGTTTTTCTCTATGGAGATCTTTATCTGTGTCTAGTGGAAAACATTTTGTCCGCGTAAGTTTTTTCAATTCACTTAAATCTTAAGTTCGTCAAATAGTTAATTGGTAAAGTTCAATAGACATATTTTGTCGATCGTAGTGAACAATAAAATCCAGGATATATTTCAATAAGAAAAATAATTTTTTTCTAATCCTCACTTAATATTTAAAGTAGTTCGTATCCTGATCCAACCGGTTTATTATCAACTTAATTTCTTTAATAACGTATGTCTCTTAAATTTCTTTAACCAAATAATTAAAACTAACTCTTTTAACGTATATTACAAGTATGTTTCGCCTCTCTAGCGCGACATCCTCATCGCACTTACATTCTTTTATTAGGCCCCAAGTCAAATAATAAGACTATTTATAATACAAATATTGACCATTATAACAAATTAATAGGGTGGAAAATTATATGACTGTCTATAACGGAAATTATTAACGTCGAACAAGAGGCAGTATCGTCCTACGAAACATAAGGTCGACCACAAGTCAGCGTTTCGATATTTTTAGATCAAGTTTCTTGATTTAGGCTTGGTTCGTAAATTATCGTATTGTGAAAAACCCGAACAAAAAGACTTGCACCAATACGACGCATGGAGGTTGCTCTTGACATTTCCACGGTTATGTGTATAAAAGCCGAACATCTGGGTGGTTGCTTCAGTGTGCTAGCTTCCAAGTAAACTACCAACGCTACAATGTCTTACAAAATTTTGGTAAGAATCTATTCACATCTATAAAATCGCTTTAAAATTAGATTTACTCAACTAAAAAAGATATTTTAAAATATTCTAAATTATAAAATTATTGTGGTTATAAGTATATAGTTATAATTTGTTTGAGAATTTTTATATTTGTAAAAGCTAAATTAAATTCGTCATGAATAAATTTCATTTTTATGATATTTCATTTATTTAGTATTTAAACACTTTCTAGAAGTAATTGTAAATATTAGAATGGGAAATTGTTGAACGTTTTAATACTTAGACTTTTAAATCATTTATATAAACAGTACTTGAAATGTAAATAGGGGTGCTTTGTTCTTGAAATAATATTTGAGCTGCTTTGTGCGTTGACGCTATAAATAAGTATAATCGTACTCACAATTATAAACCCTTTGTTATCATACAATTACTAAAATCACTATCGTCAATGATACTACTACAATCTCACAAATGTAGTTTTAAGTTTGTAGTATCATTGATAATGACATTAATAATCGAAACCTGTATGAAAATAGAATGTTAATAACTGTGAGTTCGTGTACAGTTATTTATTTATAGTTTTAAAAATAGCCAAACTTAATGTGTGAACTTAATTTTCTGTAAAGGTTTAAGGGTGAGGTTACGTAAGTCGATTTTAAAAGTGATTCTAATTTCTTTTCCTATTTCAATAAAATATAAATTTTAGGATTATACTAATATTAAATGTTCCTATATTAGGAGTTCCTATATTAGGAGTTCCTATATTAGGAGTTCCTATATTAGGAGTTCCTATATTAGGAGTTCCTATATTAGGAGTTCCTATATTAGGAGTTCCTATATTATGAGTTCCTATATTAGGAGTTCCTATATTAGGAGTTCCTATATTAGGAGTTCCTATATTAGGAGTTCCTATATTAGGAGTTCGTATATTAGGAGTTCCTATATTAGGAGTTCATATTATGGGGTTTTCGGATTTAAAGAGACATCTTCTGTACTTGACAAAGTTGCCACGTCCACAACTAACAGTTTTACCCTTTTCATAGTGTGTCGGCAGTAAAAGCTTTAAATATTAAACTTTATTTTGACATTTTTTTTAAATAGTAATACTTTAACGGATTTAAAATCAATAAATAAATTAAGATTGTGATACTATGTTTTTACTTGTATTAGAATCAATAAAAATTTTATAAATAATTTTAATTAATTTTTTATAGCTAATTTTTTTTTAATTCGTCTTTTCTACATTTACATTTAATAATATCTATTAAAATATATAAATATTTGGTGTTGGCAATAAAATAACAGTCATTCATATTAAGTAACATATTTATACATAAATATATATATATATATATATATATATATATATATATATATATTAAATATGATGATATGTTTTCTTGTAATATAGTTATTAAATTAAAAATATTTCAAAATCAAGAATACTTTTAATGAATATATTTATTAAAAGCTTTTCGCCGATTATAAGCATAAAGTTAAAGACAAATTAATTGATGAACAAATTCAAGTGAGATCAAGGCACCAAACTGTTTATAAGGTCATTGATGTTATAGAAAAAATTACATAAAGTGCAATACTTATAAACATATGGTCGTTTGTAGCACATATGATTTAATTTTGTAAAAATATTTTATTAGATAATTATTTTTCTGAAGATGCTGGTACTATTTTATCGGCGAAAAGCTTTGAATAAATATATTCATTAAAAGTATTCTTGTTTTTGAAATATTTTTAATTTATTAATTATATATATATATATATATATATATATATATATACCGCTACATATATATGTTCTAAAATTATATACTTTTATATAGTTTTTGAGAATTACAAGGAATAGTTCTAATTTACAACTGCTTCTTAAATCTCATGCTTTAAGCTCTGCTAGAGTGATTTATATACAACTAGGTACTTCCAAATTAAATAGAAACACATGAGGTGGTATTAAAATTTCTTGAATAAATTTATTACATTATGCTTCTTAAAGATTGCTGAATATATATATATATATATATATATATATATATATATATATATATATTTATTTATTTATTCATTTATTGTTATACAATATGGGATTTTCAAATTTATATCTTAGTTACCAAAATTTCTTAAACATTGCTTTCATATTATTACAATTAAAATAAAATTAATAGGTAAAACAACTTCTCATATTTTAATTTCAATTTTTAAAACTTCTTCATTACAACCTTTATAACTTTTTATTTAGTTCCGTATGAGCATTAAAATTGTAAAGCAATCATCTTTCAGAGGAATTGATTACAAAAGTTTAATATTTTTAAAGATTTAAAAAACTGTAATTTGTGGTGAAGAGATATATTTTTGTTTAAATTAAATATTTTCTTCGCAATCCCTTCAACTTGTTAATATTTTATTTACTTTTTTTTAATTGTATCACTCAACCTTAAGCGCTTAGACGCTTATTCATTGCTATTCGTCCAATGCTGTTTGAACATTGTTACGTATTTCTTTCAAAATATTTCTTTATATTATTAAAGCAACTTATTATATTGTTCTAAAGTTGGTCAAACATCATATTTAAACTAGTTTCATTCTAGTCTTCTCTTTCATCAAACAAAGACCACTTGACTGGACATTTTGTGAAATCATTACACCTATACGTGGTATACATTCGTCAGTTTTCTAAATTCTATTACGTCAGACCTTTCCCAAAACATAGATGACCTTGCGAACCATACAATTTCTTAGCGCTTACTGAGTTTAGTTGCACTTATTACTCAGCTCTCCTTCCTCAATGCTAGTAATTTTTTCACTCGAGTTTTGTTAACCCTTTAGTTTAGGATTAATTGTACAATAATAATAAACAATATCCAGTAATATTTGCTTTGCCCAAATTTTATGCTTATTTTCAACTATGCAGTGCTGTTTCACGTTGTAAAAGTTCGTATTATCATTGTTTACAAGACCCGTAACCTGTTTTGTAATGAAATAAACATTTTGTGAAATACAGTTTTTTGCTACTGCAACTGATTTGATTGTAACTTATTATTTCTAAATCAAACTTTAAAACAATGTTTTTATGTATTTAAATATGAATCTTACAATTTTATCACTAAAGGAGAAAAATATGTTTGAATTAGTTTTTCTTTGTAAAATGAATGACCTCATCAACGGGCATTTCCATTACATATAACATCTACATAATTATATTGCTTGAGAATAATGAAAAGGAAATAATAATTAGATAAAAATAATGAAGTCATCTTTCCATTATCAATTCATCCGTTAAGTAAAATGTAAATAAAAAGTCGTAAAACATTTTTATAGGTTACAGTAACCAGTCCGACCTTAATAAAGTGCATTACACTAATTAACATTTACTGCACTGGTTTATTTTGCCCCTCCCGCTACATTTATATTTATTAGATTCAACGTCTAACGAAAGCGAGGGCATTTATCTCTTATGGCTTTAAGATTGTCTGTTTATGTAGAATTAATGCGCCTAACTTTATGTCGAAAATGTAAAAATTCAATAAATATATAAAGAAAGTTTTCCATACTAAACTCATCTTATGTCGTAGAAAATAAAAAAAGTTTATATAATACACAAAGCAACAATAAAAAATAAAAATCAAGTGCTATAAAATCCAATTATTGCCATACACGCTGAATAGTTGGTTTATTTATAATAATACTGAAAAATATAACTGAAGTAAAAACTAATGAATCACTCAATGATCTCATTGAATGTTTTATTCGTACGTTTACTTTTGCATTAAAAATAAATACATTTTACTTTTTATCTTACTTTTTACAACTTCATAAGCCTTACACAAAGGTTTGTTGAAGTTTAAATGTATTTGATAATACATGTATTATTTGTCATTTTCAAGTTCGTATTGGCTCTTGCCCTGGTCGCCGTCGCCGCCGAATCTTCTACATCCGAAAGGGCAAAGAAACAAGTCATCGTAGGAAACGCCGGTAAGTCAATGTTTGTTGAATTATTTAATTAGTGAAAATATTTGTATAGAAACGCTATTATACAACGTTTGGTTACAGGTCTGTCTTATTCAGCCGCCTACCCCTACTCAGCCGCCTACCCCTACTCAGCCGCCTACCCGTATTCTGCCGCCTACCCCTACTCGGCTTCTTACCCCTACTCTGCAGGCTACCCATATGCTGCTTACCCATACTCAGCTAGATACTATGGAGCCTATCCATACCTGTGAACCCTTCAGATGATGAGCAATAAATAAATGGATGTTTTTTGTTTCCATAAAATTAATTTGGAAGATGTAACTTTTTAAAATAATGAGTAATTATTTTTTGTGAAATATTTTGTAAATTGTAATTAATAAATATTTTATTTCTCTTGTATACACCTCTCGTTCTTATTTCTTACCTTTCTTTGATGCACATTTAATGGGAAGAGAACAAGATATTCCGTTTCCCTAATATTAAGTAGGCAGTGCAAAACCTTAACGTTTCTAGATGTAAATTTATTGCATTTCTTGATTTAAACTATGCGATAATTTTATAGTAAAATTATTTAAGCATTTTTCTTTTGACGACTCATTATATATATATATATATATATATATATATATATATATATATATATATACATATACATATATATATATATATATATATATATATATATATATATATATATATATATAACCCATGACATATTTATACATATATACAAATATCTGGATTTTTGTATGGATAAACTTATATATTTTATTGTTATAATTATATATATATATATATATATATATATATATATATAACTAGGTGAATTTCTATATAAATACCCATAAATATATTTTTAAGAATTTTTCAATATTTCAGAAGTGTTATTATTTTTTAATAACAGCCTAGACTCTGGAATTTCCTGGTGGTGTTTCTATAAAATATTCTAATAAATCAATAACCCCAATCAAAATTCAGTTGTCACTGCATCAGTTATGGCATTTTTATATTTTAAATTGATGAATCTTCGAATCGGTTAACCAGCGCGATTTACTTAATCAATTTTTTTTTTTAACCTGTTATCATACCTTATACTCCAATAAAAATATTGAAAAGAACCCCAATACCACAAAAATAATCAAAAATAACAAATAAAACAAGTTACTTAAGATTAAACCCTTATGTACATTTCGATGACCATGTCATCATCATCAGAGGGTCTTGTTACAAAACACAATCTAGCACACAAGAAGTTACAAACTAGAATGATGCTAGAATGATGAACAAACTAGAAACTCATCATTCTAGTTTGTAACTTCTTGTGTGCTAGATTGTGTTTTGTAACAAGACCCTCTGATGATGATGACATGGTCATCGAAATGTACATAAGGGTTTAATCTTAAGTAACTTGTTTTATTTGTTATTTTTGATTATTTTTGTGGTATTGGGGTTCTTTTCAATATTTTTATTGTAATATATTGTACCACTGTGCTCTTGATATTGTGTAATACCTTATACTCATTAACTATTTCGACTTTTCACCAAAAATACTCTTTTTTTTGTTTTTCCTCATTGGCCGGAGTTACGTTTATTAATGCAAGGTGTTAGAGGTCAACGGATCTTTTCTTAATCCAACTCTCCATTACACAGTAGGCCTACATCCGTCCTGCGACGATTTACTCCAATCAAATTAGATTATTTAGATTTTTTTAATTGTGCATTTCACTTCAAGTCCAACTATTAGCTGATGTTCCTCAATACTTTCCCCACTCTCTTGCTTAGAAATTGTTACTCTTTTCATAATTTTATCAAAACGACCACGATTATTAAATTGCTTATTTTGCCAGATTATATTGGAAGATTAAAAACCTCATAATACTATTCCAGATCATCTATGCGTCAAGTTAATTTTAAAATGGATATTTCACATGAAAGATGAAATCTCTCACGAATGAAGATATATTGATGATGGAACGAAATATAAGTAGCCACAAGTAAAATAATAATTATTAAAATAATAATAACAATATTAAATAATAATAATAATAATTAAAATAATAATTAATTATTGATCTTTAAAAGTAATAAAAGACATACACAAAACTCACAATCACTCATTCATTTACTCATATGAGATTCAATGACAAAGTTATCATCATCAGTGAGTGTTGCTACTACAAACTCTAACTTACAACTAGGGTGAAAGTAAGGTTAAACTTCTATATTTGTTTACACACGTAATATTATTTACTATATTATTTATTACACGTATTTATTACACTGTATAAATATAGAAGTGTAACCTTACTTTCACCTTAATTGTAAGTTAGAGTTTGTAGTAGCAACACTCACTGATGATAATGACTTTGTCATTAATACGCGTATGAGTCAATAAATTATTAATTGTGAGTTTTGTGTATGTAGTTTATTTGTTTTAACATAGCCTCAGAAATAACGCTCAGAGAATAGTTGCATTGACCCTTGTTTCCATTAGATATTTAAATGTCAACTCAGGTTCAGGGAGCAACTTTGTGTTTCTAATTCTACCATTTACTCGAGGCTCTAAGAGGCTAGTATTAATTTCATTGTAGTTAGTTTTTCTAAATATTTAATATGTTTCATAAATATGTTTTGTCTTGTTCCATCTTGATCTGCGCTCTGTAGTCCTTGTAGAACCCAGAGAGATGTATTTCTATTTTTAATAGTTACAGTTGATTGTCAATCTTTAACATGTACTGAGATATATTTCGCTACATGATATCATAAAATAGATAGATTGTACGTACACTAACTAGTATTATACTATACTACTACACTATGGGAAAAGTATTATTACTAACGGAATTGTTGTGAACTCAGTTTTGAACTTTCTTTTTAAATCAAGAAGCTAAGAAATAGATAAAATTTATTTTTCACTTTACCTTTTTAAATACGTATCCATTAAGTATTCTTAATTGTTTTGAGACTTATTTTGTTTAGTTAAATTTTCTAAAACTTATTCACAGCTACATTTTTATGTTTAGAGGGCGCACTAGGAGATTTGGCCCACGTAAGACATTAACAGCGGGTTAATATAATATGCGTATAATATAGTTGGCATTATTTCAGTTACTGCAAAAACATTGGGCCAACTTTGCTACTTGCCTGGAGAATCATCTCTTTATCTGAAGAAGCCAAAGAACTTTTAAGGGTTGTTTGAACGGATTAATTCGTGTCAGGGGACATGCTCAAGAAATAAATTGCTCATACACCCCTCCTGAAGGGATGAAATGCGCAAGGATTGTTAAACGAAGTAAAACAAGTACATTCGGTGAAGACGTGATGTGAATGCCGGCAAGTAAAGTAAGGCACCTTGATAAAACTGTCGTTTAGAAGGGGAATGAATGTGATATTACAAGTATGAATCAACAAAGTTATAGAGCTACAAACAGTCTTAAAATAAATATATTTATATTTTACATTATATTATTATACATTACATTTATTCCGAGCAAATAAATTAAATTATAGTGAATCTACAATGGGATAAGAGAGAGTAGTGAAGATATTTTAGAGTTTTGTTGAAACCAATCCATTTTTCAACGTTTCTATTTTCATTAAAGCAAAGGCAGCATTTAAGGATTCAGTTTTAGTACAACATTTTAGGTTTAAAAGATGGAGTCTAACTAAACCCGATTAAATACGATGTCGTTAGCTTGTCTAAACATAAAAATGATTTCATAATTTCTTGGTTTTAATATGATTTTATAACCTATGAGAATAAACTGATAGAAGTATGTTTTAATTCTGAATTATCATAATTACTTAGTCTTCATGCGACAATGTGAATTCTAGCGAAATAGAACAGTGTGACACAACTATGTTAAATCTGAAACCATTTTTAAAATATTTTCTATTTCTGAATTGAAACTCTATATAACATCCATAGCTCGTCCTCCACTGCATCCTTACAATCCTTAGTCTCCATCTATTCCTTACTTCTCCATACCCCTTTAGTCCTATCCGTAGCCCTCTCATCCTCCACTGCATCCTAACTATCCTTAGCCTCCGTATACTCCTTACCTTTCCATAGCCCTCTTGTCTCTGTAGTCTTCTCTGCATCCATTGAATCCTTACTACTTTTACTCTCCATCTATTCCTTACTTCTCCATACCCCTTTAGTCCTATCCGTAGCACTCTCATCCTCCACCTCATCCTATCTTTAGCCTCCATATACTCCTTACCTCTCCATAGCCCTCTTGTCTCTGTAGTCTTCTCTGCATCCATTGAATCCTTACTACTTTTACTCTCCATCTATTCCTTACTTCTCCATACCCCTTTAGTCCTATCCGTAGCCCTCTCATCCTCCACTGCATCCTAACTATCCTTAGCCACCATATATTCCTTACCTCTCCATACCCCTCTTGTCTCTGTAGTCTTCTCTGCATCCATTGAATCCTTACCACGTTTTGTCTACATATATTCCTTACTCCTCCATACTCTCTAGTCCTATCTAGTCCTATCCGTAGGCTTCCTAGCCTCCACTACCTCCATACCATTCATAGCCTCTATGTAATCGGTACCTCTCCATAACCCACATATCCTTCGTATCACTTAAAGAAAGGAGCTATGAAGCTAAACACCATTCTCAGCCCCTTAGAATCTTTAATCTCCATAGTCTTCTTACCATCCTTACCTTTAATTTTTTTTTCCAACTTTCTCGTTTCCTTACCCGTTATAGCCTCCTTAAATCACCCTCCTTAACCCTCTATATTATCCTATCCTCAGTAACCCTTTCCGCCTTACTTATAATCCTAAATTTTCATATAACTTCTTTTCCACATTTACCCTCCATATATTCTTCACTCTCCATACTTCCTAGCATTCGTATTATTCTCAACCCATTAGACTAAATCACTTCTTTAATAACATATATACAGTATATATATAAAACCTCCTTACATTCTTTAACCTCCTTTTTTATCGCGTATGCATCATAGCTCCTTCCCTGTACAGTATTTTTAACAGCCTCCTTAGCATTTACAAACACCGCTAATATGATTAATTGATTTAATAATGCTCCGGCAATGGACGTGAACTTCGCACGCCCTACATTAACCTTGACTAATGGACCATTCAATGTGACTCTGTAGGCAGTCACAGATTTTATCTGAAACACGAATAAATGTCTGTGGTTGCATAAATTCCCCGGCGCAAAATTAGGTCCAAGAACCATTTCTTTGTGTTCAATAATGTTGTTTTATTATTAATTCACATAATGGAACAATTCAAAAGTATTATCTCCTTGTATGCCAATTCAATGTACGCAGGTTTAGTTTAGACTTTTACCACAATATTTCTTCAAAAATCCTTCAATTTCATTTACTGTCACGTTCCTCTAATTCCCCTTCATAAACTGACCCGCAAATCATAAACTGATCTCTTCATCCTAAACGTAATTAGTTTTATCGAAGCCCTTGAATGTCTCCACAAATTCGCCTGATAATCCCGCTCGTTGGATTTACTTATTTTTTAAAATATTTTACCATTAACATTAAAACAGAACAATACAAATTGTAACCGGTAACATCAAATACGCAACTCTTTGGCCAAAACGTTCTAGCCTTTATATTCAAAGCTATAAATTATCATAAACACATATTTTATGGAAACGTTTTGTAGTTGTATATTATAAAGGACATTTACAGAATTATAATGAAATATCTGATAATATATCAATAAATATAATACGAGGGGTATTCTTAAAGTAAGGGCCGTTTGAAAATAAAATAAAAACAAAAAGAAATTTGCAAAAACTAATTTTATTTTTGGAATCTACATACTTTTATCTATTTTTCTACATAGTTTCCCAGTTTTTGTAAACACTTATCAAATCGCACAACTAAATTTTGGAAACCTTTTTCATATAAACTTGCCGCCTGCTGTGATAACCAAGAATTCACGGGCCATTTTCAATTCGTCGTCATCGTCATAACGGCTGCCGTCCAAGTGATGTTTCAGATGACGGAAGAGATGAAAGTCGCTCGGCGCAAGGTCAGGGCTGTAGGGTGGGTGGTCCAAAACTTCCCAGCCAAAAGAGTCCAGTGCAGCTCGGGTCTGAGTGGCAGTGTGAGGCCTTTCATTATCGTGCAGAAACAAAATTCCTTTTGTGAGCATGCCATGTCTCTTGTTTTGAATCGCTCTGCGCAGCACCCTCAGAGTTTGGCAGTAGACTTCTGCATTTATTGTCGTTCCTCGTTCCATAAAGTCGACCAGCAAAACACCATGCCTATCTCAAAACACGGACGCCATGATCTTGCGCTGTGACAAAGTCTGTTTGGCTTTGACCTTATGGGAGATTGCGTGTGTCTCCATTCCATGCTTTGTTGTTTCGATTCGGGAGTGAAATGCGAGACCCACCTTTCGTCTCCAGTTACGATCCGACTCAGCATGTCGTCACCATTTTCGTCATAACGTGTCAGAAAATTCAAGGAACTCTCGAGTCTTTTGTGTTTGTCCGCCTCCGTCAGGAGTTTAGGGACCCAACGCGAGCACAGTTTCTTAAAGTTTAATTTTGTATGAACAGTTTTGTAAATCACAGACCTCGAAACTTCCGGAAATTCGTGTGAGAGAGTAGTGATCGTGAAGCGTCTGTTGTCACGAATTTTCGCTTCAACTGAAGACAGCAAACGTCTGACATTAGAGATGGACGGCCAGAACGCGTTTCGTCATGGACATTGTCGCGGCCATCTTTGAAGTCTCGAACCCACTTACGCACTTTTCCTTCACACATGGCATTAGCACCGTAAACTTCAGAAATCTGTCGGTGAATTTCTGCAGCAGACATGTTTCTTGCCGACAAAAACCATATAACCGAACGAACTTCGCAAGGGTCGGGCGAAGGTTCTATAACCTTCAACATTTTGCAAGCACAGAACACAACGCACAAGTTAGCTACGCAGCTGAAACTGAGCGAAATTGTTGCCAAAGCATGCCGGGACGCGACGCAAGCGCTCGTTGCGGCGTGCACGCGAACTATGAGGGAATATAAACAAACGGCCCTTACTTTAGAAATACGCTTAGTAAAAAAGTTAGAAAGTATTTCCAAATCATCACAAATACACCTACAATGGATTCCATCACATGTCAATGTCCCAGGAAATGAAAAGGCAGACAACTTAGCAAAAGAAGGCTCCAATAATAGTAATTTCGACAAAGAAACCCTAACCTATTTAGAAGTATATTCCAAATTTAAACAGGAAAAAGAAGAAAAATGGAAACAACCTCCGCAACATGAATGGTACAAAGAGCACCAACCTGGTGCATCTATCAACTGTCAACTTGACAGAATTTCACAGACATCTTTAGCAAGATTAAAAAGCAGCCATACAAAACCTATGAAAATCACAGACCTTCGGAAGATATATCCAACATGTACAAGATGCAACCAAAAACCAGCCTCACCCGCCCACATCTTGTCATGCATTGGACTTACTCCGGAATTCATCTACAAGGAATCAGCAGAAGTAATAAGACTTCTACAAGAATATGATCTCATGAAGTTGGTCTAAGGATCTAGGGATAAGAAAGAAGAAGAAGATATTATAAAAGCTGAAACAAATCGAATTTTTTTACAAGCATTTCCTAAAAATACTATCGAAACAAAGGTTATTTCCAATTACATAATTCTTAAACGATCAAAGGTTACTTATTATTTACGATCATAAAAACATAAATTCACTGTTAAACTACACCCCTTTATGAAACAAATAATCAACGAGCATGACATACAGAAGTGATTATTTCATTCCTTTATTAAATTTTGAAAAATATATTAATTAACGAATTTAATTGAAATCGGTTCTTAAAAAGTGTCATATGCGCCTGAGAATGTTTTCATTTTATACAAAAATTGGAATAAAATCTCTTGTTTAATATTAAATTATTCATAGTAGGATTTATCAAAATATAAATAAATCAATATATTTAACACCTGATTAAACATATTTATTAACAATATTTTAACCTGATAAGCTACAATAAATAAAGTAGCATAGTCTACGTTAAAACAGGAGCTCTATAAAATATACAATATCAACGTATAAAATAAAATCAGCTGATAATAAATACACAAAAAACCTCTTAACCACAAACTTTCTTTAATTTACCCTAATGTACATTTCAGTTACAAAGTAACCATCCTCAGAGGGATAACATACAAAGACTCCCCCTTTGTATGCTACAAAGCAGTCTTTCAACCACAGTATATTCCTAACAAATAGTAAAATCAGCTGATGTATTAAATCATATGTTATCACATAATTTAGGCTCTCATATGAAGAGCATTCCATGACAAACGAAATAATTTTACTCCCGTGCAAAACAGTTATATCCAGTGGAAAGACGTATTCACATCAATAATTGTTCATGAATTTCTGCATTATGTTGTTAACTGGACTACTATGTTGTTATTTTAAAATATAGCATTATGTGTTTATAGAAAAACAATTAAGTTGTTGATGTATTGTAATCCATCAGCACATTGAACAAGCAGCTGATGCCCATTCCAAGGTCCTGCAACTTACGTGTTCTTCTTATGTCCAGACGACTTGACTACCCGACAGTGGTAAACAATTTTAAAAATATAACGAAACCTAACCTTACCAGATACATTGTAGCACCATTAATTATATCTTTTTTAAAGATCCAACTATAGCACTCAATTAAATATGCTAATATAGCACTCTATTTTATTAGAAAACTTTGACTATACATTTTCAAATGTGCTACTAAATGGAGATTGTAGTACTACTAATCAAACTTTGACCACTAATTATGGTTGACGATATTTTAAAATCTTTTTTTATTTTATGATATATTTTTAAGTAAGATAGAAAAGGAAAAAATTATACTTCTTACAATGTATCACGCTCTCTGTTTTCCAACTATTTTTTTCATTGTTGAAAGTGAAAACGTTTATAGCAACGCCTAGAAAAGCTTATAAATAGATATAAACATATAATTTTGCGTCAGATTAATAGCCTCATTATAAATTCCATCAGGTGAGTCATCTCAAAGGGAATTAAATGATAACATGTGGTTTCGTTTATCAGCTGATTTTATGTTATACACTTTGTTGTAAAACAACCCTATTAACAAGTATGTTCTGCTAGAATATTTATTGAGCATTGTTAAGGAAAATTGTTATTATTAAATATTGTTTACCACTTACATTATTTTATCATTGACTACATTAAAAACGTGTGTAAAATTGTTGTTTTTTATCTCATTATTTTCATTTTATTCTTTGAAAATTTTGCAAAACTGTAACCTCTAATTTGTTATTTGTAGTTCAATTTCAGTGTGGAATGTTTTAATTATTGTTTCTTATATTACAACAAATGTTTAGGTAATTTCCTATTACGCAATGTTAAATGTTTTATCTCAATTCAAAATTTCTGTTGGTGTGACTACTAAAAGTTTTGACTTCTGTCTGGACTCAACCGAGTGCCGCAAACTATTTTTTTTAATTTTATATTAATTCATGGAGACCCAGTTTCACTCGGATACGACTGAACATTTACAGTAAGATAATTAAGTAAAATAGAAAATGTATTTATTATATACATAAAATAAAGACATTTTAATACACAATATATCATATCGAGCTTATCGACTATGATATATCGTCGATACTTATCTTACATATCGTACTTATCGTACATATCGAGCTTATCGACTATGATATATCGTCGATACTTATCTTACATATCGTACTTATCGTACATATCGAGCTTATCGACTATGATATATCGTCGATACTTATCGTACATATCGTGCTTATCGACTATGATATATCGTCGATACTTATCTTACATATCGTACTTATCGACTATGATATATCGTCGATACTTATCGTACATATCGTGCTTATCGACTATGATATATCGTCGATACTTATCTTACATATCGTACTTATCGTACATATCGTACTTATCGACTATGATATATCGTCGATACTTATCTTACATATCGTACATATCGTACTTATCGACTATGATATATCGTCGATACTTATCGTACATATCGTTATGATACCAAACATACGGGTAGAGTTCCAAGCATAATGTGGAAACTTTTTGAACCACTATGAATGAATCCCGAATTTGTCCAAGATTAAGACAGGTGCCAATTAATTTCCCGTGGCCAAAGACTCCCAAACATACGGGTAGAGTTCCAAGCATAATGTGGAAACTTTTTGAACCACTATGGATGAATCCCGAATTTGTCCAAGATTAAGACCGGTGCCAATTAATTTCCCGTGGCCAAAGACTCCCAAACATTAAAAAAATAAAAAATCCTTCGACGAAAAATCGTTTGTCTGGTATGGGAAATCCAAGAGCTAATGGAATCCAAAGTTTGTTCTAGGTTGAGGCCGTTGCCAATCGATATCTTGGGGCTAAAATCCTCAAAAAAAAATGAAAAAACTAAAAATCCTTTAAACATAGTTTCTCTGGGGCCGTGCTTGGTTCCATAAGGCTAACTAGTGAAGGGCGGAATCCTGGATTTTTTCAAAGGTTGAAACTGGGGTCAATCGATTTCCTATGGTTTAAAACCCAAAAATAATTAACAAATCCAATACCTTGGGCGAAAAAAAAGGTTTGTCAGGGTCCGTGCTCAATTCCATAAGGATAACATGGGAAATATAGGACTCACTGGGGCTGAATCCCAAACTTTCCGCGAGGTTAAGAGCGTTTTCAATCGATTTCCCGTGACCAAAAATTCCCCAAAAAATAGAAACTCCTTGTGCGAAAAAATGTTTGTCAGGGCTCGTGATTTTGTCCATAAGGGTAACATGAGAGATATAGGACCCACTGGGGCGGAATCCCGAATTTTTTCAATGTTACGACCGGTGGAAATCGATTTCCCGTAGCCGAAAACCCAACAAAAATCAACAATCCTTGAGCGAAAAAAATGTTGCCCAGAGGTGAGATCTCTAAAGGGGGATCCCAAATTGTCCCAAGGTTCAGATCGGTGTCAATCAATTATTCGAGGCCGAAAACCCTCTAAAACAATTTAAAATCCTTGTGTGAAAAACACGTTTGGGTCCGTGCTTGGTTCCATAACGATAACATAGAAACTCTAAAAGTCACTGGGGCGGAGTTCCGAATTTTCCCAATGTTAAGACCTGTGCCAATCGATTTTCCATGCATGAACACCCCCCAAAAAATCATAAATCCTTTGGCCAAAAAAACCTTTATGGTACATCCTTATTGTAGAATAATGATGACTAATAATTATTAGATTGGTTACTTTCTCACCAGTTTTTGCTGTCACTATTTCATTTCAATAAATGCCAGGCTTTTATTAAGTATATATATATATATATATATATATATATATATATATATATATATATAACTTCATATTTGTTAGACAGTTCTTTTGTCATTCTTAATAATTCCTGAGGATGTTGGTAATGTCAACCAACGAAAAGCTTAGAGTGTATTATTCAATAAATTAATTCCTGTAATTAGTGTATATTATTTAATCTTGAAAATAATTCTAATAGGAAAACCTATTTGATATTTTACATATATATATATATATATTATAGGTACATATATATATATATTATATATATATATATATATATATATATATATATATATTATATATATATTATATATATATATATATATATATATATATATATATATATATATATATATATATAAATGGATGGAGAGAGATAGGGTGAAGATTGCTTCCTTTATTCATCCCTCTACGAATAAAGGGAAACTTCACACCCGTATAATAACTGCAAGACTAAACCTATGTCTAATATCGGCGTGTATTTAATTATATATCTGCTGTGCTATTATTATTAGTTTTAATTAATATGAAAGGGTAAAAACATTGTAAACTATAATAAAATTTTGAAAAGATCTTCATGTTGTTTTTATTGTTTAAGCATATTATATTCAAATTTTCTTGTCACATTTTTATCTTAGAGAACAAACAGTTCAACGTAACCATACGCTTACATTTTCATGTTTAACATAATTTCAAAACTCAATAGTTTTAACTACAATGTGTAAAAACATACTGCTTTTTTTAACTAGCTTAAAGTTACGTGTTTAATATATTAGGGTCATTTGTTATAATAGAATGAAATTTCTTTAAGAATGAATTAATGACATCAGAATGTCCGAGAGCCGGAGCGGACGTTGTCCCCAGCAACAAGAAACCCACCGCGGGAGACCGGATTCTGTTTTTTTTTTAATAGAGGCGTTGCAGTCTCCGGCTAACGTTTTGTATAAAAGAGGGAAGAACCCACCACTTGGCATCAGTTTTTGTTCCACAAGTTCTGAACTCATAACCTACAATGGCAGCTTGCAAAGTCATCGTAAGTATGCTTTTCTAACAGAAGTTCTATTTGTTGTTAGTGTTATACTTAAAATAACCTATATTTACTAGCTTTTGCTAATATGTAATTCTTTGTAACTATAGTGCAAGACGGTTTTTGCGTAAGTATCGATAGTTATTGAACAATAATTACTGTGTATTGTTTAGATTTTTCGTAGCAAAAATCTATTCATGTCTTAGAAGTTATAAACACAGAATTCCAGGACGTTCAAAAATGAACTCTCGTGTTATTTCGTACCAATACAAGAAAATTATTACAAACACTTTGTTTTTTCTATTTAAAAAAAGAAATATAGTATTGCAATTAAAGAGTATATCACTATCAGCTAGGATTCTCTAACCGGTAAAATCTTCTCAGACGCACAGCTGTGCCAACCAATCCATAGTTATGTCACAAAAATATTAATAATGTTTTCATGAAAAACGGAAGACTCTAATTTTTTTTTACATTCCTGATAGTTTCCTTTATATTACTTCTGTGTACTAAATTTTATAGAAGCGTCAACCCAATTATTTTTATAGTACCTTCTGCGGAGACTATCATTATTTAACTTCTTAGTCAACGATAATAATTTTATAAATATATATATTAAATATACATTTGAGGTCATTGTGATGGGATGCGATCTGGGCTTTTAACTTTATAAGTAGTGGATGGAATTCGCCATGGCTTGACCTTAAAAGATTCCAAAACTTAAACTAATAGGATGCTCTAAAATATATGTTAAAGCCCTTTATATGTACGATATGTGTTACTTTCAGATCTTCGTCGCTTTGGCCGTAGCCGCTGTGATGGCAGAGGACGCCGCCAGACCCAAGAAGGACGTATATCTTGCTAACACCTACCCCTACGCATACTCCCCCTACTCTGCTGCTGTCCCCGCTGCTGTCCCCGCCGCCGTCCCCGCCGCATACACTACATACTCTGCCGCCGTACCCGCCGCCGTCCCCGCCGCAGTGCCAGCAGCCTACTCCGCACCTGTCTACAGCGCAGCCTATAACACATACCCTGCTGGCTACTACCCTGCTCGCCCTGTCGTCACCTACGCCTAAATCTTGGAATCTAAACATTCTTTTGCTCAAAATTATATTTTTTCGTCATAATCCATCCATACATCTATAATGTGTGTTTTCAATAGTCTTTTCAAATATATTGTTCCTATTTTTAAGAATTATCAACAGCAACTTAAATAAATTTTATTTTTGGCCTATTTTTGTATTTTGGTTTTACATACCACCTTTTCCTGAATCTATTTACTTCCATTAAGCTCTTAAGAAATAGTAAAAAGTAACAGAATATAATGAAGAATAGATTTATTATAAGAATAATTACCTGAATGTGTAACATACATGTTTATTAAAGAAATATACACATATAATAATTATTAATTAATCTCTAAAAAATCTACTTGCAATTTTGACTATTAAACTATTAAATTCCAAGTGAATAATGATAAATGTAGGGATCCTCATAGAGTACTGACGTTTTCATCCATCTAGAACCTTTTAGTGTTCGTTAACAAAATAGCCTTAAATATGTTTTAAAAGAATAAGGAAAGAGAAAATACTTAATTTTTTCTGGTATTTATTTCTTCTACACTAACTACTTGCTTTCTGATTTTTAACTTGTTTTATTTAAGTTTACATCTCTAAGTATCCAAAGTAAAGGCCAGCCTTTAAACTTTATTTCTTACATTTGGAATAAACTCGAATATCTTCTGAAGATGCTTTTGTTGATACAGAAACATACATTAAAATAAACAATAATATATTCACTCGAAATATTTAAAGCTAAATTGTTGTGTTTATCGTTACTTGTTCATATCTCTTTTGTAGATCTCAATGAGTTTTGAAAATTATCGTAAAAATATCAGTTAATTATTAGGCCTACTATTAAACACATTGTTGTAGATATAATTCATGGATGCTACAATTTGGATTTGTAAAAAAACCTGAAAATATTATACAAGAGTCAAACAACTTGATTACAAATATACTGCAGTAAAATTGTTTTAGCTAAACTATTATTTTGAGATCATGTTATGAGTTTGTAGGTTAAAATCATTGAGTAAAGTGATTGATTTAAACATTCCCTGATTGTAATATAAAATTGTTATTGAATACAAATATTTTACGAAATTTGAAATTGTGATACATTTTTAAAGGCTTAGATAATCCGAGTAAAATCCGAAGGAATAAATATTGACATATTCACTTTACATCTACTTCTATTTATATTTAGTTGGGTGAGTTTGTCATTATTGTTTCATACCTGTTTTGCGAATTTTAAGTAGTTTGAAAACTGTCCTACTATGTTTAAAACCTTTCTTAAACACATTGTTGCACATATAGTTCGTGAATGCTAAAACTAACTTTATCTGTAACGTATATTTACTAAATATTTGTTGCCACGTATTTTTTCTTGGATGGAAAAATATAATAAAATAGCTAGTATTTGGAGTACATGCGTTCATTTTGTCATACATAAAACCCAACTCCAACGTTTGCCAGAATTTCAGTTATCATTGACAAGATATACCCCACAATGAACATACACCCCAAATGCAACCAAACATACAAAGAATCCTAGAATTCCTCTATATATCGGACTATATGTCACACACAGAATATCCGCTAATTACTCGACCGATTCCCCTTCCCCTCGATGATACATCTGGTCAAAGTATAAAAAAAAATGTTCTGTAAATTATATTTAAAAATTTGGGTTTTTTTCTCCTTGTTATTATTTATTATATTTTATATTATATTTTTCTCCTTGTAAAATTATATTTTTAAGTTGTCTAAAGTTATCGTTTTGAAACATTGCACAAATATTACGTAAATAAAAGCTTGTTTTTAAACAACGTTTCACACAAAAAAAAACACAACTTCTTTCAATGTGGGGGGCCCCACTAAATGTTGAACGGTTTTTGTAATAAAAAAGGGACATGTTAAGTTATTTCAAAATTTGTTGGGTATGTTTTTCCGAACAACAAATAGTAACGTAGTGATATCAGTCCTCTAGGGACCATCATCCAATGAAAAGAGCATTAATCGTGTTGCAGTCACTGTTAATTAACGAATCAGAGCTGACTAAAACTTTAAGATCTAAAAACCATCCCATTGTTGTAAATTTTACCTAATACATTGTCCAATAATTTGTTTCTAAATCCGGTCATAAATTTGCAACACTTTAGAATCTGCAACAATGAAAACGTTGCTATTTTGTAATTGTTTATATTCCATGTTGTGTTGCTATATTTTTTTTAGAAAATGGCAACAGTTTTAAAAATATTGTTTTTTTATGTAATTATTATCACTAGTTTATTAAATACACACTTAGTTGGTTTAAATAACACAATTTTTTTATAATTGTAAAAGGCTTTATGTAAACCGAGAACAAATCAAATTCCTTAGGATTCCCCTAGGGAGGAAGCGACCTGAACACAATCTAGCGTTAACATTTACAAGCCAATAAATTAAATGGACATCAGCGAACTTATCGTTTGCATCGTTTGAAATGTTCGCCATCGTACTACAAAAGAGATATGAACAAATACTCAATCTAACTTTAAATAAAACTAGAATTAAATAAGATATATTATTGTTTACTCCAAATTTAGGAAATAATTATAATGTTTATTGTTATTATTATTAATAGTTATTTTTTATTATTTCTGAAAAAGATACCATTAGAACCTATATCCATATTTCCCGTAGATTTTATTACTTTAATAGTTCAAAATTCATATAAACACTGAGAAAATATTAAATAATATTTTTTATATTATATTATTATTTTTGTTTCTTAAACATGTATATTACGTATTTATGTACTGTGTATGGGGACCTGTAAAAGACATATATACTAGAGAAAATTAAGTATTTTCTCTTACTTTATTATTTTTTCAAATGTTTAAGATTAGTTTATTGACGAACACTATAATGTTCAAGATTGATGTAAATTTAATTACTACATGAGTCATTCCTACTTTTATCATTGTTTCCCTTGGAATTTAATAGTTTAATAGATATAATCGCATATAGATGTTTAGAAATTAATTAATAGTCATTATGTATGTATATTTGTTTAATACGCATGTACGTTACACATACAGGTAATTATTCTTATAATAGATCTATTCTTCATTTATATTCTGTTACTTTTTACTACTTAAAAGCTTAATGGAAGTAAATAGATACGGGAAAAGGTGGTATGTAAAACCAAAATACAAAAATAGGCCAAAAATAGAATTTATTTAAGTTGTTGTTGATAATTCTTAAAAATAGGAACAATATATTTGAAAAGACTATTGAAAACACACATTATAGATGTATGGATGGATTACGACGAAAAAATATAATTTTGAGCAAAAGAAGGTTTAGATTTCAAGATTTAGGCGTAGGTGACGACAGGGCGAGCAGGGTAGTAGCCAGCGGGGTATGTGTTGTAGGCTGCGCTGTAGACAGGTGCGGAGTAGGCGGCTGGCACTGCGGCGGGGACGGCGGCTGGTACGGCTGCAGAGTATGTAGTGTATGCGGCGGGGACGGCGGCGGGGACAGCAGCGGGGACAGCAGCAGAGTAGGGGGAGTAAGCGTAGGGGTAGGTGTTAGCAAGATAGACGTCCTTCTTGGGTCTGGCGGCGTCCTCTGCCATCACAGCGGCTACGGCCAAAGCGACGAAGATCTGAAAGTAACACATATCGTACTTTTAAAGTAGCTTTAACATATATAATTTAGCGCATCCTATTAGTTTACGTTTTGGAATCTTCAAGCCATGGCGAATTCCATGCTGTGAAGGCCATAACGCATCCCACTACAATTACCTCAAATATATATTCAACATAATATTTAAGATTTTTATCGTTGACTAACAAAATAGGTATTTCAAAATTTTTAAGAAATATTCTGGCGAACAACAAATAGTAATGTAGTGATAACAGTCTTCTGGGGGCCCTCATCCAATATCTTGAGCATTAAACATGTTACAGTTACTGTTATTTAGCCATCAGGGCTGTCAAAAACTTTATGATCTAAAATAACCATATCACGACTTATTGTCAGAAGCCAATAATTTGTTTCTAAATCCGGTCATATATGTACAACACTTTAAAATCTACAACAATGAAAACGTTGCTATTTTTTAATTGTTTATATTCCATGTTGTGTTGCTATATTTTTTTTAGAAAAGGGCAACAATTTTAAAAACGTTGTATTTTTATGTAATTATTATCACTTGTTTATAAAAAAAAACAATTAGTTGGCTTAGATACCACAATTTGTAAAAGATTTAATGTTAAAAGATTAAAGTTAAATAACTATAGGCTCCGCACTAAGTATTATACAAATAATCGGGAGGACGCTTCTATAAAATTTAGTACACACACGTAATATCAATGAAGCTACCAGGAACTTAAAGAAAATTTAGAGTTTAAGGTTTTTAATGCAAACATAATTATAATATTTTTGTGACATAACTATTGATATGTTGATTCCAACCTCATTAATAATATGCTTTGTTAGAATGCTAGCTGATAGTGACAGACTATAAAACGGAAATACTATATTTCTGTTTAATAGAAAAAACAAAGTGTTTGTAGTAATTTTCTTATATTGGTACAATATAATACCAGAGTTTATTTTTTAGTGTCCTGGAATTAAGTGTTTATAACTTCTAAGACAATAATAGACAAAAATATACACAGTAATTATTGTTCAATAGCTATCGATAGCTACGAAAAACCCGTCTTGGAATATATTTAGCAAAAATAACATGTTAGCAAAAGTTAGTAACTGCAAGATATAAAGACTACTTCAAGTATAACACTAACAACAAATAGAACTTCTGTTAGAAAAGCATACTTACGATAACTTTGCAAGCTGCCATTGTAGGTTAAGAGTTCAGTACTTGTGGAACAAAAACTGATACCAGGTGGTGGGTTCTTCCCTCTTTTATACAAAACGTTAGCCGGATACTGCAAAGCCTCTATAAAAACAAACAAAACAAAAAACAGGATCCGGTCCCCCGCGGTGGGTTTCTTGTTGCTAGGGACAACGTCCGCTCCGGCTCTCGGAATTCTGATGTCATTAATTGATTCTTAAATGAATTTATTTTTTTTAACAAAACACCCCATTAAGAACAAGTAATATTTAGCTAAACAGGAAAAATACGGTTATCCTACATTGCACTGTAAAACTTCAAAATAGTGAAGTTCAGGAAATTATATTATAAATTAGATAAAAGTTTTCTGTGTCATTAGTTTTCAATTCCATTTACCTTCAACCTCAAAAATATAATAGTCGATACTTAAATAATGGCATGTATGTCAATATTACCAATCAAAAGTAGAATAATCTCTCTCTCTCTCTCTCTCTCTCTCTCTCTCTCTCTCTCTCTGTTGGGATATATATATATATATATATATATATATATATATATATATATATATATATATAAATATATATATATATATATAAATATATATATATAAATATATATATATATATATATATATATATATATATATATATATATATATATATATATATACTCTAGTATAATCATGCGTGTAAAGGTTTGTGTGTGTGTGTGTGTGTGTGTGTGTGTGTGTGTGTGTGTGTGTGTGTGTGTGTGAGTGTGTGTGTGTGTGTGTGTGTGTGTGTGTGTGTGTGTGTATGTGTGTGTGTGTGTGTGTGTGTGTGTGTGTGTGTGTATGTGTGTGTGTGTGTGTGTGTGTGTGTGTGTGTGTGTGTGTGTGTGTGTGTGTGTGTGTATGTATGTATGTGTGTGTGTGTGTGTGTGTGTGTGTGTGTGTGTGTGTGTGTGTGTCTGTGTGTGTGTGTGTGTGTGTGTGTGTGTGTGTGTGTGTGTGTGTGTGTGTGTGTGTGTGTGTGTGTGTGTGTGTGTGTGTGTGTCTGTGTCTGTGTGTGTGTGTGTGTGTGTGTGTGTGTGTGTGTGTGTGTGTGTGTGTGTGTGTGTATGTATTTTGTAAAGTTCATAAATAAAAATTGATGAATTATAGTTTCGTAGTAGGTTAGAAGCCCCACACAATGTAGCAGAGATTGCAAATGGATAAATGAACAGGAAAGAAAAGTTAGAGATTTTAATATTATTAATATTTTTTTATTACTAAGAAATTTAACACTATTAAGCTACTAAAAAATATTTTAGGGAGGATAAAGGATAAGGTAGGGCCCACGTCGTTTTTTTCATTGACAATAATGGGGAGATAGCTCGTAAGACGTCGATAGATTTGGTAGGAGTAAAGTAAGTAACAGAGGCTCATAATAAACGCTAACTTTCTTGTTACCAATTAAATTACAGCTTTTACAACACACAGAACTTTGCAATTTGTTAAACGATATTGGTTGGTCTATAAAAATGTAACAACTGGAGGCGAAACAAACAAGATATAAAACAACCTGATATGAAACGTTTTGCGATTTTCTGTAAATTAATACGAATTGTTATCCAAAATTTAAAACAAAATTATTTGGGCAAAACTTTAGTATAAGTAGTAGTTTGTTGTTTTTTACAAACAGTATAGTTTGTTTTATATATATATATATATATATATATATATATATATATATATATATATAATACGTTTTCTTGTTTAATAATTTAAAACAACATAGCTTATTCAAATACAAGAATATTTATTAATTTATATCCAAAGCTTTTCGTTGGCAAACAGTATGATGATGTTGGTACTGTTTGCCAACGAAAAGCTTTGGATATAAATTAATAAATATTCTTGTATTTGAATAACCTATGTAGTTTTAAAATATATATATATATATATATATATATATATATATATATATATATATATATAAGCGTTCCGGTCAGTGAAACATTCACGTGACTAAGTGTCGTGTGCACTAAAAATATTGTGATATTTAATATCAAATTATATTTTCTAAACCATTTGCCAACATTGTTTCCTGCATCGTTTATCCTGCGTTGCAAACATCAGTAAATAGTAAATATGATAATTCAATATCTAATCAACTATCTTAGGGCATTTACCGACTTTGCTTCCTGCATCGTTTATCGTAGCTTTCTTACAGAAAATGTGTAGTGATCTAGTCACGTGACGCCTCTCATCTAACCTTGTCTTTCATCTAAGCTCGACTGTTTTGGTCTTGCGCTTCATCTAAGCATACTCCTTGTCTAGCCTTATCTATCGTCCAAGTTCTCCTTTGATTTAAGCGTGCGTCTCTTCTGAGCCTGCCTCTATTCTTAAGGCTTGTGTTTCATCTAAGCTCATTTTTCATCTATGCTATCCTCTCGTCTAAGCTTGCCTCATATAGCTTACGTTTAAACTAAGGCTATAAATGCTGTAAGCTTGCCACGCATACAAGCTTACGTCTCATCTAAGGTTACCGCTCATGTCAGCTTGCCTCTCATTTGACTTTCCTTTCATCTACGCTAGCTCTAATTTAAATTTGCGTTTCATCTAAGCTTCCCACTTACCTAAACTTGCCACGCATACAAGCTTACGTCTTATCTAAGGTTACCGGTTATGTCAGCTTGCCTCACGTTTGACTTTCCTTTAATCTACGCTTGCTCTGATTTAAGGTTGCGTTTGCATCTAAGCTTCCCACTCATCTAGACTTGTCACGCATATAAGCTTAAGTCTCATCTACGGTTATCTGTTATGTCAGCTTGCCTCTCATTTGACTTTTCTTTCATCTACGCTTGCTCTGATTTAGTGTTGCGTTTGCATCAAAGCTTTCCACTCGTCTAAACTTGCCACGCATAATAGTTTACGTCTCATCTAAGTTTGCCTGTTATGCCAGCCTACCTCTCATTTGACTTTCCTTTCACCTACGCTTGCTCTGATTTAAGTTTGCGTTTCATCTAAGCTTAGCTTCCCACGCATCTACGCTTCCCATTCATCTACGCTTCCCACTCGTCTATGTCTGTCTTTCAACTAAGACATAAAATGGATAACAGCAAACTCAGCATTTGAAAAGTTTTTCGTCTGGAATACAATGTAAACAATGGGGATAATTTAAATGAAACGAACTGTATGGCAGCTTCAGAATATATTGATCCCAAAAGTTATTAATTAGCAAAAACGCAAATAAACTGATATCGAAACAAAAATTACTATAAACTGGTAATTGCGGTTCAAGAGAGTAGTGTTACAAATACTCTTTTACTCCGTTTCTAAAAATTCTAAACAAAGAAAATGTACGTCTATATTTTATTGAAAAAATACTATTTTTATTATTTCCTTTCATTTTGCATATGTTACCTTCTTGAATTATTGGTAGAATGGTAAACTCTACCAAAATATATATACATATATATATATATATATATATATATATATATATATATATTCGATCTAATTTATAGGTTTTTTTAGATAAATATCATAATACTTACGTTTGCCCTTAACTGGTACTCCAAACATTTTATTACCTCATGCTTTCGTAGGATCAATTGAAACCTGTGCAAATGTTTCTTGGCCAGCCCTAAATCGTACACACACACACACATACACAAACACACACACACACAAATATATATATATATATATATATATATATTTTAAAACAACACAGGTTATTCAAATACAAGAATATTTATTATTTTATATCCAAAGCTTTTCGTTGGCAAACAGTACCAACATCATCAGGAATGAAAATTACAATAATGTAAGCTATAGGCCTAAAACATATGTTTATTTAGAAATAGAATTGTTGATAAATTTATACATATATCTTGAGTTGTTTATAATATCGTTTTCAAATATATGTAATAATGCACACAATTCTAGATATTTGATCCATTAATCAGTATAGGCCTATAGCTTACATTATTGTAATTTTCATTCCTGATGATGTTGGTACTGTTTGCCAACGAAAAGCTTTGGATATAAAATAATAAATATTCTTGTATTTGAATAACCTGTGTTGTTTTAAATTATTAAACAAGAAAACGTATTTTATATTTATATATATATATATATATATATATATATATATATATATATATATATAAACACAAAAATTTCTTTTTTTTAAAAAACGTGTTGGATACATATGAAAATAGAATCTGTTAAGCTTCTGTACCAGAACTGTATACAACTAAAACAAATGAGTAAATAAAATCATATAAATGCACAAATATTACAGATTGTATTAAAGGTGTTTTTATGAAAGTCATGATCATGTCACAGACATGATAACCTATTTGCTACACACATACTAATATTATAGGTACCTGTTCGTGCTTAGACAAGGGAATTATTTAAATAAAATTTTGGGTACATCATAAATACTTTTCTTCCAATGAAATTAATTGGCCAACGACATTTTATCATAGCCCTGTGCTCTAACTTCACTCGTGGTAAAAACGAATCCCTGCATGAACCACATAAAATAAACCTAGCGTTACAAATTCTTACTAGTCTCCAATAGCATTTTATTCGTATTTTTTTATCATTTTCATCAACCTGATTCAATTTTTAATTCTTTAGTATAGTAAAAATGGATGAAACTATTTTAATTCTAATATATAGATTAGATTATTGTAAATTTATTACGACAATTGTTTATTATTAAATTTTATAAAACAATTGTATTCAATTAATCAGGTTCTTTGATTATAATTTTTTTACAGGTAATTGAAACAATCTAAATTGTAGCATCCATGAGTTATTCCTAGGAAAATGTGTTTATGAGTAAGTAATTGATATTTTTACTATAATTTTCAAATGTATTTAAAATGGACAGAACATACGAATAAATAACGAAAAACTCAACAAACTCAATTTAAATATAACTAGATTTAGGATGAATATTAAATTTTATATTTTGATTTATAAATATGTTTCAATGAATATCATGGGATATTCGTGCTAATCCAAATCTTACAATTATAGTTTAAAGACCTGTATAGGACAATGCTCTAGGAAAGTCAAACTATTAGAAGCAAAGTATTTCTGTAAAATTGTTACTATAAACATGTAAATTACACATTCAGATAATCATTAATATATTCTTCATTTATATTGTTATGTTGTTAATTTTCTTAAAAACTTAATAGAAGTAAATAGATAGGGTAAAAGGAAATTCGTAAAACCAAAACACAAAAATAGGCCAAAAATAAAATTTATTTAAGTTGCTGTTGATATTTTTTTTAAAATAGGAACAATATATTTGAAAAGACCATTGAAAACACACATTATAAATGTATGGATGGATTACGACGAAAAAATATAATTTTGAGCAAAAGAAGGTTTAGATTCCAAAATTTAGGCGTAGGTGACGACAGGGCGAGCAGGGTAGTAGCCAGCGGGGTATGTGTTGTAGGCTGCGCTGTAGACAGGTGCGGAGTAGGCGGCTGGCACTGCGGCGGGGACGGCGGCTGGTACGGCGGCAGAGTAGGTAGTGTATGCGGCGGGGACGGCGGCGGGGACTGCAGCGGGGACAGCAGCAGAGTAGGGTGAGTATGCGTAGGGGTAGGTGTTAGCAAGATAGACGTCCTTCTTGGGTCTGGCGGCGTCCTCTGCCATCACAGCGGCCACGGCCAAAGCGACGAAGATCTGAAAGTAATGCATAACATGACTTGTAAGTAAAGATTTAGTGATCCCTTAATAAACTCCAGAATATAGTTTAAGAGTATATGAAACTACTTGCTGGTGTACAAACACTACTGACATCAGTAACGAATGTCCAGTAAAACAAGTATTTCAAACAACTTTTCCCTGTTAAAGTTAGAACTTGTTTCAAGACTTGTATTCCCAAAATCTATATTTGTTTCCTGGTATTTTTATTTTACTTTATTATTGTTATTAGAAAACTCACTTTTAAAATAAGGTTACTAATTTTTGGCATTAACACCACAAAAGGAAGTAAATACATAAAATAGTTTCATTCTTTTATTGTTTGTTGTAATTTGTTTTATGTTTATATTTAAAATATTTTAAAATTTAAGTTTATTATTTAAAGTTGCTTATTTGTTGAAACGAATGTAGAATTTCTCCTGAGTTCTTTACTTCCAAAATTTCTGTGAGTAAATGTTTGTGTAGTAAATACAATTAATACTACGCAATGCTTTCATGTTTTAATCTATTAAATATTGAAATAAAATTGCAAACCATTTCAAATAAACTGTATTGTAATACACTCTTGTATATCTTTGATTATAATATCTTATAGTTTTTCATTATAAATTATAACATAAATTTGATTATTATACATTAAAAGGTAAAATAAAAAAATTATAATAATTACAGACGAACAACAAAAAATTTTGTTTTTGAAATTTTTTACACAATACTGTGACACTTTACTCTGTTCTAAGGCATGCCTACGTGGCCTACGAGGCTTCTCCGGTGTTTAATGGTAACCTGTAATGTCTTTTAATTAGGAACTTATATAGGGCTGTAAGATGTCCGACCGTAAAATAACGATGAGTGTATAACTAGCATAGATTTTTAAATAATTTGTCAGAATTAAAACTACAGTTAAATAATACGATTGTGTGTATATATCTCTGTTTGGAGTAATGTACATATATAACTAACGAATAAAGATTCGTCTAAGGAAAGCAATTAGTAATTAGAAATTATTAAAATAATTTTATTTATTATATTTTATGGTAACAAAGAACTATAAGTGATTAGCTTTAGGTTTAGGCACACAGCGTCTATTACAACTACAATAAAAATATATTATTCAAAACTATTATACTAAAAATGAAATAATATGTTATAATAATAAATAATTTATATGGTTTTTATAACTAATTGAATGCAAAGGTAAAGTTTGTCCTTATTTTTATAAACATCACAATATACAAAAACCCTTAATAATTTCAAAATTCTACTTACGATGACTTTGCAAGCTGCCATTGTAGATTTGAGAGTTCAGTACTTGTGGAACAAAAACTGATGCCAAGTGGTGGGTTCTTCCCTCTTTTATACAAAACAGCGGTTTAATCAAACTACGCCCTGATTCAATGCAAAAAAAAAATACCCTGCCTCTGATTGGTTGATATTTGTCGAGAAGAGAAGACCGCATACCGGTCTCCAGGGTTTGCAAAACAAGCTAAACGAAATCCCGACTACACTGGACACCAACGGCCGTTTATTCTTCCATTAATAATCCTATGTAACGAGATTTTATGAAAAGAATTTAACGCATGGTCAAGATAAATGTTTAAAGCTGCATAAGTTTTGTAATAATTAAACAGTTGTGGTTAGTTTTAATTATCTTATATTTTGTAACTCTTTTAATTAACTAATGAACATGAAAATGTATTCCAAAATCATAGTGTCACCTGAAAATATATTTTAATATCGTATTAGCCCCATAAAATGTATTTTAATATCGCAGTGCCCTAGAAATTGTATTTTGGTTTTGTAGCGTTAACTGTAGTAATTCTGGCGTCATTAATCTTACTTTTAACAGCAATACAACAATGATTATATAAACAATACAGTTTTTAACGAATATCTCTAAAAAAATTCCATAATAGTCAGTTATTTCAGAAATTATCTCGTAATAATTAAAAATTATTTGAGGTCAGCTCCTTAAAAAACGTTGCAGTAGATGCGTCTAGGCATTTTTTTTAAAAAAACGTAAATATTACAAATTTCAGTTATTTCCATATACATATAATATATTATGTAATGAATAAAATATTTGAACCATGTGATAGATATGTTGTGTGGAAATATGTTGATATATCGTAAAGCTAAACCTTTTATAATATTTGTAAATTTCAAAACCATAATGTCTAAATAATTTTAAAACCCACTTATCTAGAGCAACAACTTTTTACTTACTTCTGCTATAAATAGTAAATTACATTTTATATATTTGCACAAAACAGTAACTATGTTAAACAAACACACTTTTCGTATTGAAAATAAACGAATTTACAGAATTGTTATTAAAATAAACCTTTTCTTCAAATAGTTTAAAGAAGTAAATCATAATATATATAGGTTACTAAATTTAAATATTTTTTCTTCTCTCCTGCAGTTATTTCTACAAACATAAATTTATATTCGCTTTTATTAGATTTTTTTAAAAACTTCACAACGAAAGCAGGATCATTTACCCGTAATATGCCCCAAGGATGTTGAATTAGGTTAAAACTAAACACTTAATCAATAGCAAGAAATTCCTTACGTAGCAACGTTTTAAAAGTTTGGAAAATTATTTCTCGCTAAAGTGAACTTTTCTGATTTATTACAAAAAATTAGGTTATTTTAAAAATTCTATAAAACATTAGATATTAAATTTCTCAAGATTAATAAAAATTCAAGGTTAAATAGAACCCTCTTTCTTAAGGGTAAAACCACGATAGTAAACGAATATATTATAATGTATATAATACAAATTTACCTTTATATATATATATATCATAAGTATGAATATAAAATATATGGAAAGAAGCCTGACAGAATTAAGCGTGAATTAATATCAGTTCTCTGACAGGTTCTCATCATCAGCTAAATGTTGTTTTTAAAAGTTACGCGCATTTTATAAACTGGACAATATTTCATAAATACAGTAATAATATGTCTGCAATTTAAAATATATTTGACTTTAATACAATGTTGTACTTCTGTCGATTCAAACAAGACGTTAACATTTCCTAAATGTTATTTCTCATGCTGTTCAGCAATCGGTTTGTTGACATTTACTTTGTAAAAACCCACGCGGCCGATACGCTTCGTAGTATTGAGGAACAAAATGTTTACACCTACTAGCTGAATCAACTCCATTAATGTTTTTTTCTGTGAAACAGTTTATTTAATTGACCATCGTTTGCTAATATCATTTTCTTTTAAATCACTGATTATAAATTCGTTCTTATGAACAGAATGAGTTTATTTCGTGGGTGACTTTATTTTAAAAAGACAAACATTTGCATAAATAGATTTGTTACTACTTTTTTTACCATTTCAATCCTTTACTAGATTCAATATAAATATGATTTAAGTGATTCTTTCGGGATTCAAGGAAGGTAATGCTGTATGCGTCACGATTGCTAGTTGATGCCCTAGGTTCCCATTTTTACAGGATAAATGGAAGCTAAAAAGGTATCTAAAATGTTGTGTCATTATCGGGACAGTCAGTACCTTTAGCCGTTTAAATTAGACCTCTATCTACTAGGTAATCCAGGATACATACAGTTTTTTTCTAATTTATTTTAGTATAAGAACAAACCAAACGTAGTTGTGAGTGTTTGTAGGCCTATGTGTTTGTGTATGTGTGTATATGTGTGCGTGTGTGTGTGTGTGTGTGTGTGTATGGTGTGTGTGTGTGTGTGTGTGTGTGTGTATGTGTGTGTGTGTGTGTGTGTGTGTGTGTGTGTGTGTGTGTGTGTGTGTGTGTGTGTGTGTGTGTGTGTGTGTGTTGTGTGTGTGGGTGTGTGTGTGTGTGTGTGTGTGTGTGTGTGTGTGTGTGTGTGTGTGTGTGTGTGTGTGTGTGTGTGTATGTGTGTGTGTGTGTGTTGTGTGTGTGTGTGTGTGTGTGTGTGTGTGTGTGTGTGTGTTGTGTGTGTGTGTGTGTGTGTGTGTGTGTGTATGTGTGTGTGTGTGTGTGTGTGAGTGTGTGTGTGTGTTGTTTGTGTGTATAGGCGGCTGTATATATGTTTATGTATCAGTGTGTGTAAATGTATGTGTCTGTATGTGCATGTGTATTTATGCTCGCGCACGTGTGTGGATCAATTTCACCCGCCTTTTTTCTTGTTTTTTTTTTAATAAACGTTTAACTAACAAGAAAGTTTAAAATACATTTTCGTAAATAATTAGTATTAGCATTACCAAGAGACTTGTAAATAGACGAAACAGAATGTTGATGCGTAAAGATGGTATTGATAAAGTCAATTGATGAAAATCTTCAAACAGATCTACTTTAAATATTCTTGTTTATAAACTGTAATATAAAACAAAAAAAATAAATTTCCTTTATACCCATAAGTAAGAATAAGCCCTACGGATCTACAGTAAAGACGACCAGTGTATGGAAATGAACTAATAACATATGATTTACTTCCACCCGTCGCGAGCTTTGATTTACACTCCACCATATTTATTTCGGAGATGTTTACTCGGTTTATATTTACTTGCGTATATCCGCTTAGGATTTGGTGCATCCATAAATATTGAATTCCCAACTTATCCTTGTATTCCCTCAGGAGTAATCTGTCTCTCTGTGTAGGTGAATTCTTTTACCCTGTTGGTTATGAATAATTTATATCCCTTGCGAAGAGTGTTCAACGATTTCAGGTTTCATAAATTTCATCCAGGATATATCATGTACTTGTGTTTACGGCACTGCGTACTCACACGACGCCGTGCGTTAATATTCCCGACCATGAGGATATATCATGTACTTGTGTTTACGGCACAGCGTACTCACACGACGCCGTGCGTTAATATTCCCGACCATGAGGATATATCATGTACTTGTGTTTACGGCACAGCGTACTCACACGACGCCGTGCGTTAATATTCCCGACCATGAGGATATATAAGTCCGACTTTATGCAGTTTTCAACTTACGGTGCTATTACGAGTTGAACCATTTTCAGCGTAGATCAGACTCAGGTACTAGACTCTGCACCATTCAACTATAGTTACCGTCACCTCGCGTCCAGTTGTAACCTTTTGGATATGTTCACTGTGTTAGTGAAATTTAAAAACCGCTATGTATAGTGCAAACCACGTAAACGTGCACTTGACCTTGAGACATTGCAGTAGGCGACACGGCAGATAGAGGGTCAGTATAAATGCTTTTCTACAAACATGATAGGGACTGTCAAACTGACTTGCATGAGAAGGTGGATGTTAGATAAATTAGCTTGAAGAAATAACAAACCGTCTGGAAACGTGTAAAAATATCGTCATGTAGAAGCTGTTGATTATTAGAATATTTTGAATATGTAACAAGTTTTCAGAAGTGGTAGTACACGAGAAATCTCGTGCTATCTTTCGAAACAGTTACGTGATCCGCAAAATTCATATCTTTAAGCTGTGTGTGTGTGTATGTGCGCGCTCGTTTGTGTGTACGTCTCTCTCTCTCTCTCTCTCTCTCTCTCTCTCTCTCTCTCTCTCTCTCTTTCTCCCTATCCTTGACAATAATCTAACAATAATCTTTTCTAAACACGAAAAAACCATGACAATAATTAAGTAAATCCTATAAACGGACGTAGCTTATTTAATTATTAAGCTCTATAAAACCACCAGAGTTTGGGTAGCTTTCTACTTATATAATTTGGTTGCATTTATCCTTCAAATCACCTCAGGTAAAGCAACTAATACTTTGTACATTAAAATTTATCCATTGTTACTTCGCATAATCAACTTTTCAAAGTAATCCAAGCTAAATTGTATAGTGACATCATTAATTACTAATGAGTTTATGGGCAACTGAGTCCTAGCGTAGATCAGGAATACTACAATGAAGAGTAATATTTCTTAATAGAAATAGCTCACGCCTCTATTGATAACACACAATCGATAAATATATATAACGTCTTTTTATTATTGCTTCTAGATACATATTGGTGAAAAGTGGGTATCTATTGTTAGATGTGCAAAGTGGGTGTAATTTTCACTAGTTCCTAAGGTTCCATCTACTTCTACCTTTCTTTTAGTTCCGTGCTACATTTAATTATTGAAATTGTAAATAAACAATTCATTTTTTTTAATCCTGGATTATTATTGCCAAGTACCATATTTTTCTACGTCTACGTCAGTTATTCTCTAGTTACGTATGTGCTGAGGAACGTTAATCTGTCAGTACAGGTATTCATGTATCTAATGAGTTGAAGTGATATCTATGAGATTGTTCTACCCAGACAACTCCAGGTAATTGATTTTATAGTGATCATATTTAAATAATTAAGGTTTGTCTTATAACCATGTACACCGTCCTCGGCTCGGCGAGTATTGTCGCTGAAAATTGTGTTTAAATAGGAGAATTCTGAATTATTGTTTAGGGGACGGTGCATGTAATTAACGCTTCTACCGACGGTGGTACGCCGTCTTTATAAAACCAATTCTCTTTCTATAAACATTGCACACAAATTACAACTTAGCGACAAAGTATCCGTTTAGGACGGATTTTCTTTAAACATATATAAATTACTGCTACAGGAAAACAGTGACTGCGTTAAAAGTTAAACACAGCTTCCTTGGTTTATACGAAGAGGCAATTTCTAGCTAAACGGAAGTGGAATCACTTGGTTACAAGATGGTTTATCTTATTAAATGTTATTTTGTATATCAGCCAAATCTGTCCTAACCGAATTATTTGTACCCTATTCCAATGTAATATAACGTTGCGTTCTGTTTTATATAAATCTAATATTACTTTAAATTGTGTGTATGATTTGTAAAAGTATTTTTTTCAAAGTTTTTCAATCTTTTAGAACCTCAGTACAAAGTTTTATTTTTTTACGTTTCTGAAACCTTTTTGCAACACCCGGTACAATTTTTCTCCCTATAACAAATCTGCCTAGAAGTTTGACCCGTATTATAAGTAGCATTATTAAACCCAATCAACTGGCCGGAGTCTGCTGTCCACTCCTTTACTTCTACCCACAAAACGAAATCACCACTGCAACAACCGCGAGTCTCATTAAAATATTCATTGACGGTATCGGAAAAATTTCGCAGACTCATCAACGTTTTATTAACGCCAGATCCAACCTCGCCGTTAAGGATTTATCCAAACAGTGGAGGGTTCCGTGTTATTTCATTTAGATGAAAGCTTTTGCGGGAAGCAATCTTCGCAGAGTTTTTTTTTATTAAAAATATCTCTAAACAAATTAAATAGAGGAAACCATTAGCATTTCTGTTTTAAATGTAAATTAGGTACGGCTGTAAAAGCTGTTCACAATCGTATTGTTGGTTTTATTAAATGCCCGAATGTTAGGATTAGAATACTTTGCAAATTTGAATATTCTCGCGATATTATTTTTTCGCGTTCGCTGTGGGCGTTTTGGATATTCCATAGGACTTGTATACACAAAGTAAAAACTTATTTTTTCACGTTCGCTGTGGGCGTTTTGGATATTCCATAGGACTTGTATACACAAAGTAAAAACTTATTTTTTCGCGTTCACAGTGGGCGTTTTGGATATTCCATAGGACTTGTATACACAAAGTAAAAACTTATTTTTTCGCGTTCGCTGTGGGCGTTTTGGATATTCCATAGGACTTGTATACACAAAGTAAAAACTTATTTTTTCGCGTTCGCTGTGGGCGTTTTGGATATTCCATAGGACTTGTATACACAAAGTAATAAATTATTTTTTCGCGTTCGCTGTGGGCGTTTTGGATATTCCATAGGACTTGTATACACAAAGTAAAAACTTATTTTTTCGCGTTCGCTGTGGGCGTTTTGGATATTCTATAGGACTTGTATACACAAAGTAAAAACTTATTTTTTCGCGTTCGCTGTGGGCGTTTTGGATATTCCATAGGACTTGTATACACAAAGTAAAAACTTATTTTTTCGCGTTCGCTGTGGGCGTTTTGGATATTCCATAGGACTTGTATACACAAAGTAAAAACTTATTTTTTCGCGTTCGCTGTGGGCGTTTTGGATATTCCATAGGACTTGTATACACAAAGTAAAAACTTATTTTTTCGCGTTCGCTGTGGGCGTTTTGGATATTCCATAGGACTTGTATACACAAAGTAATAAATTATTTTTTCGCGTTCGCTGTGGGCGTTTTGGATATTCCATAGGACTTGTATACACAAAGTAAAAACTTATCTTTTCCCGTTCGCTGTGGGCGTTTTGGATATTCCATAGGACTTGTATACACAAAGTAAAAACTTATTTTTTCGCGTTCGCTGTGGGCGTTTTGGATATTCCATAGGACTTGTATACACAAAGTAAAAACTTATTTTTTCGCGTTCGCTGTGGGCGTTTTGGATATTCCATAGGACTTGTATACACAAAGTAAAAACTTATTTTTTCGCGTTCGCTGTGGGCGTTTTGGATATTCCATAGGACTTGTATACACAAAGTAAAAACTTATTTTTTCGCGTTCGCTGTGGGCGTTTTGGATATTCCATAGGACTTGTATACACAAAGTAAAAACTTATTTTTTCGCGTTCGCTGTGGGCGTTTTGGATATTCCATAGGACTTGTATACACAAAGTAAAAACTTATTTTTTCGCGTTCGCTGTGGGCGTTTTGGATATTCCATAGGACTTGTATACACAAAGTAAAAACTTATTTTTTCGCGTTCGCTGTGGGCGTTTTGGATATTCCATAGGACTTGTATACACAAAGTAATAAATTATTTTTTCGCGTTCGCTGTGGGCGTTTTGGATATTCCATAGGACTTGTATACACAAAGTAAAAACTTATTTTTTCGCGTTCGCTGTGGGCGTTTTGGATATTCCATAGGACTTGTATACACAAAGTAAAAACTTATTTTTTCGCGTTCGCTGTGGGCGTTTTGGATATTCCATAGGACTTGTATACACAAAGTAAAAACTTATTTTTTCGCGTTCGCTGTGGGCGTTTTGGATATTCCATAGGACTTGTATACACAAAGTAAAAACTTATTTTTTCCCGTTCGCTGTGGGCGTTTTGGATATTCCATAGGACTTGTATACACAAAGTAAAAACTTATTTTTTCGCGTTCGCTGTGGGCGTTTTGGATATTCCATAGGACTTGTATACACAAAGTAAAAACTTATGTTTTCGCGTTCGCTGTGGGCGTTTTGGATATTCCATAGGACTTGTATACACAAAGTAAAAACTTATTTTTTCGCGTTCGCTGTGGGCGTTTTGGATATTCCATAGGACTTGTATACACAAAGTAAAAACTTATTTTTTCGCGTTCGCTGTGGGCGTTTTGGATATTCCATAGGACTTGTATACACAAAGTAAAAACTTATTTTTTCGCGTTCGCTGTGGGCGTTTTGGATATTCCATAGGACTTGTATACACAAAGTAAAAACTTATTTTTTCGCGTTCGCTGTGGGCGTTTTGGATATTCCATAGGACTTGTATACACAAAGTAATAAATTATTTTTTCGCGTTCGCTGTGAAGTAATAAATATTACTTCGAAGTAATAAATATTAGTAATAGGAGTGTACTAGGAAACCTAGGAAAATATACAATAGTAATAGGAGTGTACTAGGAAACCTAGGGAAAATATACAATGGTAATAGGAGTGTACTAGGAAACCTAGGGAAATATGCAATGGTAATAGGAGTGTACTAGGAAACCTAGGGAAATATACAATGGTAATAGGAGTGTACTAGGAAACCTAGGAAAATATACAATGGTAATAGGAGTGTACTAGGAAACCTAGGGAAATATACAATGGTAATAGGAGTGTACTAGGAAACCTAGGGAAATATACAATGGTAATAGGAGTGTACTAGGAAACCTAGGAAAATATACAATGGTAATAGGAGTGTACTAGGAAACCTAGGGAAAATATACAATGGTAATAGGAGTGTACTAGGAAACCTAGGGAAAATATACAATGGTAATAGGAGTGTAATAGAGAGCCTAGGAAAATATACAATGGTAATAGGAGTGTACTAGGAAACCTATTAAAATATACAATGGTAATAAGAGTGTACTAGGAAACCTAGGGAAATATACAATGGTAATAGGAGTATACTAGGAAACCTAGGGAAATATACAATGGTAATAGGAGTGTACTAGGAAACCTAGGAAAATATACAATGGTAATAGGAGTGTACTAGGAAACCTAGGGAAATATACAATGGTAATAGGAGTGTACTAGGAAACCTAGGAAAATATACAATGGTAATAGGAGTGTACTAGGAAACCTAGGGAAAATATACAATGGTAATAGGAGTGTACTAGGAAACCTAGGGAAAATATACAATGGTAATAGGAGTGTAATAGGGAGCCTAGGAAAATATACAATGGTAATAGGAGTGTACTAGGAAACCTAGGAAAATATACAATGGTAATAAGAATGTACTAGGAAACCTAGGTAAATATACAATGGTAATAGGAGTGTACTAGGAAACCTAGGGAAATATGCAATGGTAATAGGAGTGTACTAGGAAACCTAGGGAAATATACAATGGTAATAGAAGTGTACTAGGAAACCTAGAGAAATATACAATGGTAATAGGAGTGTACTAGGAAACCTAGGGAAGTATACAATGGTAATAGGAGTGTACTAGGAAACCTAGGGAAATATACAATGATAATAGGAGTGTACTAGGAAACCTAGGAAAATATACAATGGTAATAGGAGTGTACTAGGAAACCTAGGGAAAATATACAATGGTAATAGGAGTGTAATAGGAAACCTAGGGAAAATATACAATGGTAATAGGAGTGTAATAGGGAGCCTAGGAAAATATACAATGGTAATAGGAGTGTACTAGGAAACCTAGGAAAATATACAATGGTAATAAGAGTGTACTAGGAAACCTAGGGAAATATACAATGGTAATAGGAGTGTACTAGGAAATCTAGGGAAAATATACAATGGTAATATGAGTGTACTAGGAAACCTAGGAAAATATACAATGGTAATAGGAGTGTACTAGGGAACCTAGGAAAATATACAATGGTAATAGGAGTTTACTAGGAAATCTAGGGAAATATACAATGGTAATAGGAGTGTACTAGGAAACCTAAGGAAATATACAATGGTAATAGGAGTGTACTAGGAAACCAAGGAAAATATACAATGGTAATAGGAGTGTACTAGGAGACCTAGGGAAATATACACTGGTAATAGGAGTGTACTAGGAAACCTAGGGAAATATACAATGGTAATAGGAGTGTACTAGGAAACCTAGGGAAATATGCAATGGTAATAGGAGTGTACTAGGAAACCTAGGGAAATATACAATGGTAATATCAGTGCACTAGAAAACCTAGGGAAATATACAATGGTAATAGGAGTGTACTAGGAAACCTAGGGAAATATGCAATGGTAATAGGAGTGTACTAGGAAACCTAGGGAAATATACAATGGTAATAGGAGTGTACTAGGAAACCTAGGGAAATATACAATGGTAATAGGAGTGTACTAGGAAACCAAGGAAAATATACAATGGTAATAGGAGTGTACTAGGAAACCTAGGAAAATATACAATGGTAATAGGAGTTTACTAGGAAACCTAGGGAAATATACAATGGTAATAGGAATGTACTAGGAAACCTAGGGAAAATATACAATGGTAATAGGAGTGTACTAGGAAACCTAGGAAAATATACAATGGTAATAGGAGTGTACTAGGAAACCTAGGAAAATATACAATGGTAATAGGAGTGTACTAGGAAACCTAGGGAAATATGCAATGGTAATAGGAGTGTACTAGGAAACCTAGGGAAATATACAATGGTAATAGGAGTGTAATAGGAAACCTAGTTAAGTATGCAATGGTAATAGGAGTGTACTAGGTAACCTAGGGAAATAGACAATGGTAATAGGAGTGTACTAGGAAACCTAGGAAAATATACAATGGTAATAAGAGTGTACTAGGAAACCTAGGGAAATATACAATGGTAATAGGAGTGTACTAGGAAATCTAGGGAAAATATACAATGGTAATATGAGTGTACTAGGAAACCTAGGAAAATATACAATGGTAATAGGAGTGTACTAGGGAACCTAGGAAAATATACAATGGTAATAGGAGTTTACTAGGAAATCTAGGGAAATATACAATGGTAATAGGAGTGTACTAGGAAACCTAAGGAAATATACAATGGTAATAGGAGTGTACTAGGAAACCAAGGAAAATATACAATGGTAATAGGAGTGTACTAGGAGACCTAGGGAAATATACACTGGTAATAGGAGTGTACTAGGAAACCTAGGGAAATATACAATGGTAATAGGAGTGTACTAGGAAACCTAGGGAAATATACAATGGTAATAGGAGTGTACTAGGAAACCTAGGAAAATATACAATGGTAATAGGAGTGTACTAGGAAACCTAGGGAAAATATACAATGGTAATAGGAGTGTACTAGGAAACCTAGGGAAAATATACAATGGTAATAGGAGTGTAATAGGGAGCCTAGGAAAATATACAATGGTAATAGGAGTGTACTAGGAAACCTAGGAAAATATACAATGGTAATAAGAATGTACTAGGAAACCTAGGTAAATATACAATGGTAATAGGAGTGTACTAGGAAACCTAGGGAAATATGCAATGGTAATAGGAGTGTACTAGGAAACCTAGGGAAATATACAATGGTAATAGAAGTGTACTAGGAAACCTAGAGAAATATACAATGGTAATAGGAGTGTACTAGGAAACCTAGGGAAGTATACAATGGTAATAGGAGTGTACTAGGAAACCTAGGGAAATATACAATGATAATAGGAGTGTACTAGGAAACCTAGGAAAATATACAATGGTAATAGGAGTGTACTAGGAAACCTAGGGAAAATATACAATGGTAATAGGAGTGTAATAGGAAACCTAGGGAAAATATACAATGGTAATAGGAGTGTAATAGGGAGCCTAGGAAAATATACAATGGTAATAGGAGTGTACTAGGAAACCTAGGAAAATATACAATGGTAATAAGAGTGTACTAGGAAACCTAGGGAAATATACAATGGTAATAGGAGTGTACTAGGAAATCTAGGGAAAATATACAATGGTAATATGAGTGTACTAGGAAACCTAGGAAAATATACAATGGTAATAGGAGTGTACTAGGGAACCTAGGAAAATATACAATGGTAATAGGAGTTTACTAGGAAATCTAGGGAAATATACAATGGTAATAGGAGTGTACTAGGAAACCTAAGGAAATATACAATGGTAATAGGAGTGTACTAGGAAACCAAGGAAAATATACAATGGTAATAGGAGTGTACTAGGAGACCTAGGGAAATATACACTGGTAATAGGAGTGTACTAGGAAACCTAGGGAAATATACAATGGTAATAGGAGTGTACTAGGAAACCTAGGGAAATATGCAATGGTAATAGGAGTGTACTAGGAAACCTAGGGAAATATACAATGGTAATATCAGTGCACTAGAAAACCTAGGGAAATATACAATGGTAATAGGAGTGTACTAGGAAACCTAGGGAAATATGCAATGGTAATAGGAGTGTACTAGGAAACCTAGGGAAATATACAATGGTAATAGGAGTGTACTAGGAAACCTAGGGAAATATACAATGGTAATAGGAGTGTACTAGGAAACCAAGGAAAATATACAATGGTAATAGGAGTGTACTAGGAAACCTAGGAAAATATACAATGGTAATAGGAGTTTACTAGGAAACCTAGGGAAATATACAATGGTAATAGGAATGTACTAGGAAACCTAGGGAAAATATACAATGGTAATAGGAGTGTACTAGGAAACCTAGGAAAATATACAATGGTAATAGGAGTGTACTAGGAAACCTAGGAAAATATACAATGGTAATAGGAGTGTACTAGGAAACCTAGGGAAATATGCAATGGTAATAGGAGTGTACTAGGAAACCTAGGGAAAATATACAATGGTAATAGGAGTGTAATAGGAAACCTAGGGAAAATATACAATGGTAATAGGAGTGTAATAGGGAGCCTAGGAAAATATACAATGGTAATAGGAGTGTACTAGGAAACCTAGGAAAATATACAATGGTAATAAGAGTGTACTAGGAAACCTAGGGAAATATACAATGGTAATAGGAGTGTACTAGGAAATCTAGGGAAAATATACAATGGTAATATGAGTGTACTAGGAAACCTAGGAAAATATACAATGGTAATAGGAGTGTACTAGGGAACCTAGGAAAATATACAATGGTAATAGGAGTTTACTAGGAAATCTAGGGAAATATACAATGGTAATAGGAGTGTACTAGGAAACCTAAGGAAATATACAATGGTAATAGGAGTGTACTAGGAAACCAAGGAAAATATACAATGGTAATAGGAGTGTACTAGGAGACCTAGGGAAATATACACTGGTAATAGGAGTGTACTAGGAAACCTAGGGAAATATACAATGGTAATAGGAGTGTACTAGGAAACCTAGGGAAATATGCAATGGTAATAGGAGTGTACTAGGAAACCTAGGGAAATATACAATGGTAATATCAGTGCACTAGAAAACCTAGGGAAATATACAATGGTAATAGGAGTGTACTAGGAAACCTAGGGAAATATGCAATGGTAATAGGAGTGTACTAGGAAACCTAGGGAAATATACAATGGTAATAGGAGTGTACTAGGAAACCTAGGGAAATATACAATGGTAATAGGAGTGTACTAGGAAACCAAGGAAAATATACAATGGTAATAGGAGTGTACTAGGAAACCTAGGAAAATATACAATGGTAATAGGAGTTTACTAGGAAACCTAGGGAAATATACAATGGTAATAGGAATGTACTAGGAAACCTAGGGAAAATATACAATGGTAATAGGAGTGTACTAGGAAACCTAGGAAAATATACAATGGTAATAGGAGTGTACTAGGAAACCTAGGAAAATATACAATGGTAATAGGAGTGTACTAGGAAACCTAGGGAAATATGCAATGGTAATAGGAGTGTACTAGGAAACCTAGGGAAATATACAATGGTAATAGGAGTGTAATAGGAAACCTAGTTAAGTATGCAATGGTAATAGGAGTGTACTAGGTAACCTAGGGAAATAGACAATGGTAATAGGAGTGTACTAGGAAACATAGGGAAATATACAATGGTAATAGGAGTGTACTAGGAAACCAAGGAAAATATACAATGGTAATAGGAGTGTACTAGGAAACCTAGGAAAATATACAATGGTAATAGGAGTTTACTAGGAAACCTAGGGAAATATACAATGGTAATATCAGTGCACTAGAAAACCTAGGGAAATATACAATGGTAATAGGAGTGTACTAGGAAACCTAGGGAAATATGCAATGGTAATAGGAGTGTACTAGGAAACATAGGAAAATATACAATGGTAATAGAAGTGTACTAGGAAACCTAGGGAAATATACAATGGTAATAGGAGTGTACTAGGAAACCTAGGAAAATATACAATGGTAATAGGAGTGTACTAGGAAACCTAGGGAAAATATACAATGGTAATAGGAGTGTACTAGGGAACCTAGGAAAATATACAATGGTAATAGGAGTGTACTAGGAAACCTAGGGAAATATACAATGGTAATAGGAGTGTACTAGGAAACCTAGAAAAATATACAATGGTAATAGGAGTGTACTAGGAAACCTAGGGAAAATATACAATGGTAATAGGAGTGTACTAGGAAACCTAGGAAAATATACAATGGTAATAGGAGTGTACTAGGAAACCTAGGGAAATATGCACTGGTAATAGGAGTGTACTAGGAAACCTAGGGAAATATACAATGGTAATAGGAGTGTACTAGGAAACCTAGGGAAATATACAATGGTAATAGGAGTGTACTAGAAAACCTAGGGAAATATACACTGGTAATAGGAGTTTACTAGGAAACCTAGGGAAATATGTAATGGTAATAGGAGTGTACTAGGAAACCTAGGAAAATATACAATGGTAATAGGAGTGTACTAGGAAACCTAGGGAAATATACAATGGTAATAGGAGTGTACTAGGAAACCTAGGGAAATATACACTGGTAATAGGAGTGTACTAGGAAACCTAGGGAAATATACAATGGTAATAGGAGTGTACTAGGAAACCTAGGGAAATATACACTGGTAATAGGAGTGTACTAGGAAACCTAGGGAAATATGTAATGGTAATAGGAGTGTACTAGGAAACCTAGGAAAATATACAATGGTAATAGGAGTGTACTAGGAAACCTAGGGAAACATACACTGGTAATAGGAGTGTACTAGGAAACCTAGGGAAATATACAATGGTAATAAGAGTGTACTAGGAAACCTAGGGAAATATACAATGGTAATAGGAGTGTACTAGGAAACCTAGGAAAATATACAATGGTAATAGGAGTGTACTAGGAAACCTAGGAAAATATACAATGGTAATAGGAGTGTACTAGGAAACCTAGGAAAATATACAATTGTAATAGGAGTGTACTAGGAAACCTAGTGAAATATACAATTGTAATAGGAGTGTACTAGGAAACCTAGGAAAATATACAATGGTAATAGGAGTGTACTAGGAAACCTAGGAAAATATACAATTGTAATAGGAGTGTACTAGGAAACCTAGGAAAATATACAATGGTAATAGGAGTGTACTAGGAAACCTAGGAAAATATACAATTGTAATAGGAGTGTACTAGGAAACCTAGGGAAAATATACAATGGTAATAGGAGTGTACTAGGAAACCTAGGAAAATATACAATGGTAATAGGAGTGTACTAGGAAACCTAGGAAAATATACAATTGTAATAGGAGTGTACTAGGAAACCTAGTGAAATATACAATGGTAATAGGAGTGTACTAGAAAACCTAGGGAAATATACAATGGTAATAGGAGTGTACTCGGAAACATAGGAAAATATACAATGGTAATAGGAGTGTACTAGGAAACATAGGAAAATATACAATGGTAATAGAAGTGTACTAGGAAACCTAGGGAAATATACAATGGTAATAGGAGTGTACTAGGAAACCTAGGAAAATATACAATGGTAATAGGAGTGTACTAGGAAACCTAGGGAAAATATACAATGGTAATAGGAGTGTACTAGGAAACATAGGAAAATATACAATGGTAATAGGAGTGTACTAGGAAACCTAGGGAAATATACAATGGTAATAGGAGTGTACTAGGAAACCTAGAAAAATATACAATGGTAATAGGAGTGTACTAGGAAACCTAGGGAAAATATACAATGGTAATAGGAGTGTACTAGGAAACCTAGGAAAATATACAATGGTAATAGGAGTGTACTAGGAAACCTAGGAAAATATACAATGGTAATAGGAGTGTACTAGGAAACCTAGGAAAATATACAATTGTAATAGGAGTGTACTAGGAAACCTAGGAAAATATACAATGGTAATAGGAGTGTACTAGGAAACCTAGGAAAATATACAATGGTAATAGGAGTGTATTAGGAAACCTAGGAAAATATACAATGCTAATAATAAAATTAATTTTTTTATATATATTTATAAGGTTTATCATGCACTAATAACTACTTCTAGGACGCTAATAAACTGCACAAAACGATATTAATTATTATTTACTCAATTTAATTCTTCACGTCCTCGTTTCGGCCATTCTCATTATTCACATAAATTAAAACAATATACACATACAATCTAAAATATAGAACAGTCAATTTTAAAGCTTATCCAAAATAAACATTGCCAAACGTTTGTAAATATATATAAAGCAAATATAGTAAAATATTTGGAAATTCATTTAGATTTGAATCTTTATATATTTTACATAATTCCCAACAGTTTATATTTTGGGTATGCTTTAAAATAAATTTTGCCAGTTATAGTACTGTATGTGTATATTGTTTTAATTTACGACTTTTAAATATCCATAAGATAGTATAAATGGTCGACATTTCGACGATAAAAGAATTAAATAAAATAAATAATAGTTAACACAACCTTCAGCGTCCTGAAAGTGTATAATAATATATGCAAGACGCCAGATTGTTTTTAAATTATGTCTCTTATTGTGTCCCTTATCTACAATAGCACTTTACTAATTTTAAACTACTTAAATAAGTTAATACGTAATTGCTTACTTGCTGACGCGTTTCAAAACGATCGTTCATTTTACGAAGCTAACCCTCTACTGGCGGCATTTTGGCAGTTTACAAACAGTCTGACGGCCGTAAAAGGCAAAGATTGTTTTCAAACTCGTCAGCAAGTAAGCAATTACGTATTCACTTAGTTAAGTAGTTAAAAATTAGTTTAATCATTGAATTCAAGATGTTTACATCAAGAAACATCAATAGCACTTTGTTTAACGAGTTGTGTCCCTTTGTCAACTCAGCTGTAAATTGTATTTATTGCAAAGTATATTTTTGCATACTTTTAGACAAGAAGTTAATTTGAAAGTATAAATATCGAGACACAATGGCATTACTGAGCTACTTCACGGAGACAGTTACAAAATGAATAGTCGTGATACTTTTAATGGGTTAATACTTCTTCGTATACTTAGTAGTTGCCAACAGGAAATTTCATGAGACAACTGTAAAACATTTTACTTTAGAAATTCTTTTACGCGAGCTTCCAAATATTGCAAGTAAATATTATAAAAAATTAAAAGACGTCTAATCCAGATCTATTCGTAGAACAAGTTAGATTAAAAAAAATTAATTAAATTTCTACTGAGTTAACAAAGAAATATTTTATTTAGTTTTTTTTATTTTACCGGCGTTTAATTACAATTAATATAAATATGTATATACATACGCAAGAATAACTATATGAGGTGGAAAGATAGAAATTAAATTTGCTTGTAATTTTCCGTTATCTTTTTTATACATGCAGTGAAATATTATTTTTGTTTGTTACTTTTTATTCGGGTTTTTAACGTTGCATGCGTAGTGTTGTAGTTTCTTCTCGCTTTCCTTTCCCATTGTTCGTTTGTGAAGCAAGGTACAATACCGTCACCTCCTTTGTTTATTTCATGGTTTTCATTGATGTCTAATTCTACAGCATTATTTACTATATTGTGTGCTAACCATGGCAACTATTTAAGGTTATATAATGGAGGTTTCGACGACAACAAGTTGGAGGCAAAAAAAATTCATATACATCTGTGAGAAATACATTTCTAGCTATGGAAAAGTTATCTCAGTGCCAAAGTGGTGGATTTCAAACACGAAATCATACAGTTTTAATCCGACCTATATCCCAAATTTTTAAAAATTTAATTAATGAATAAATATTTGAAAAACTGTACTAACATCAATTGTCATCCACTACAGGTTTACAAAATGTGTATGAGCTTCAGTAGATGAATAATAACGTGTTTTATTAACGACTAAATATTTGTGCAAAATATATATATATATATGTGTGTGTGTGTGTGTGTGTGTGTGTGTGTGTGTGTGTGTGTGTGTGTGTGTGTGTGTGTGTGTGTGTGTGTGTGTGTGTGTGTGTGTGTGTGTGTGTGTGTGTGTGTGTGTGTGTGTGTGTGTGCGCGTGTGTGTGTGTGTGTGTGTGTGTGTGTGTGTGTGTGTGTGTGTGTGTGTGTTTTGTGTGTGTGTGTGTGTGTGTGTGTGTGTGTGTGTGTGTGTGTGTGTGTGTGTGTGTGTGTGTGTGTGTGTGTGTGTGTGTGTGTGTGTGTGTGTGTGTGTGTGTATAAATAGAGTATGAACTAATAGAAGGAATTTTAGGAATATTACAGATCTTTTGAAGAAAACGTATAAAATGATTTCAAATTTTTCTTACATTATAAATCAATATTATTTTAATGTATTTTAAACTTTCTATTGCACCAGTGTTACCTTCCTACGTATTTTTATAGTAATCATAATTTAAATATCAGCAGCACAATAGCTGGAAAGCTGAGTTGATCAACCATACATCACGTTTAAGGTAGAAAAAAATACAATTTTTAAAAAAAAAATAATTATTTTATTGAAACCATTTCAGAAACATCGAAAATCAATCAAATTAGAATTATGACACTTTAAATTTATTTTTGGGAAGAAAACAGTAAAAGTAATTTGGCAAAAGGTACAGCTGAAGAAAGCAACGACTTAACGAACATAATTGACGGCAGGATAAGCTCCGTAGTATCCGGAGTAAGGGAAAGCAGAGTAAGCAGAGTAGGCAGAGGCAGGGTAGACGGCGGGAGCGACGGCGGAGTAAGCAGCAGGAACAGCACCGGAGTAGGCGTATGGGTAGCCCGCAGAGTAGGCGTAAGGGTAAGCTGCTGAGTAGGCGTATGGAGAACCGACCAACACTTGCTTCTTGGCTCTGGCGGCAGGCTCGCTGTCAACGGCCATAGCTGCGGCTACTACGAAAGCTAAGAAAAACTGAAACAATACAGAACAAATATATTAATATCAATCCTATTAAACATTGTCTATGATCGTGTTAAACCATTTTAAATGGTTTTATGTCTTATATACGAAACTTTAAAAAGGTATTAGAAAAATGCACGTTTTCCTTTGCAGCTCAACAAGTGACCTTAACTCCGGGTTTACATAAAGCTGCATTCGGCAACAACTAAGCTAGAAAAATAACTAAACGAACAAGACAAACTATAGCTATTTTTAAGCATCCGGTATTTTGATATTCTTCCCTTTAATTTTGAGTTTAATAAGTTAAATATTTCATCAATAAATTTATTATGTAACATTAAAAAAAATTAAATCCATATATTATTAGTGGGGTTATTTACTCAATAATTGTTTTTTCGTTAGAGTGTGTAGAATTTTAAACAATTTTAAAGTCATTTTTGTTGGTTTTCTGGTGTGTTATTTTTTTTACATTTTATATTAACAAAATTAAATGAAAATATGTTTTTTAAAGTAAAGAGTTTTAACTGAAAAGCAGTAAAACACTGTCGGCGTATTTTTTCATTTAATTCACAAACTCACATCACACACACACGCGCGCGCGCACGCATTTATATATAATATATAAATTTATGTTTACTATTTTCTTCAAAATTGATATAATTATTATTTAACAAAGAAAATCAAAACAAATCTGAATTGGCATTTTTTCTCAGTAATTCAGAATTGGGAAAATATTTTTTTTCTCATTTAAAGATGGCAATGTTCTAAAGAATTAACTTTTCAAAGTTAACATAAAGAAATAATAAATATTTGGATATAATAAATTCCTACACCTAATGAGTTCCTAAAAAAAGTTGAAGTGATAAAATTTATTTACCATAAAAAACCTTTACTTTTTAAAATCTTAAATTCAATAAAATACTTTCAATAAGTTGTTGGAAGACCGTTTAAGGGTTACTTTTATTCATGTTTTAATGAATTTTTTTGAAATGGTGATATCTATAAAGGCGTGTTATATACGCTGGTTTGTATAACGCTTACTTGTTGTATAATTATACAGGGTTTTAATATACAAACCGTTATTACATGTATTTAAAGTTTGTGTATTGGTTAACAACAATTTTTGTCCATATTATTTTACCTACTTATCAATTCTACTTTTTTTAATAGAGATACATATTGGATATGAAATAATTTTAAACTTTTCTTACCTGAAAAGACTTTAACGTCACTGGAAATTGAATTGTTTATTTTAAATAACGTTACACTTGAATATATTA
>JBAIZL010000003.1:90835402-90890402 GCA_036971475.1 Prosapia bicincta | reverse complement strand
TAAATACTGTATTAAATAATAAACTGTGATGAAAAAAAATTTTCTTCAATCAATTCGTATAATACGTTATACAGATTCAATAATATTTTGCCTGGTGTCAGTTTATATTCGGGTAAACAGCTGCTAAGGCATCTATTTGAAAGTATTGTCCTATAATGTGGAATCTCTTTATATGATCACAACGTAACACTATACCTAAGGCTCTGAAGTAATAATTAGACAGCGGGCATTGAATACTGACCTACACACTTGAAGAATGCATTTAATAGAGGCATTAATGGATTCTTCTTCGTGTGGTGTTAATTAAAGAATGTAATTATTAGATATCCTTTATTAGATGTTGAGATACTTCCTGATTAAAAACTTAAGTTAAAGATTTTAATTGGCATCGTTTCTTAAAAAGTGTCAGACTCGAATATTTTTCATTTCGAAAATTGTAATATCAATTTATAACTCTTTAATATTATATTTAATTAATTATAATAATAATATGTAATCGAAATATAAATTAATTAATATATTTAATAACTTGTTTTAACAGTAACTCATTGTACTTAATAGCCCACAGTAAATAAACACAACCTACTTGTTTAAACAGGTGTTCTGCAACATAACCTGTAACATAAAATCAGCTGTCGTATGAAATCATGTAGTCTTACTGAATTGCCCCTCGTGACGAATGACACGTTTCTTTTCCCGTGCTAAACACAATTAATCCCAGCCTAAAGAATTAGCCCCTATTCATTTCAAAAGTATTAAAACATATCGATATATAATTCCCTTTTCTCTTGTGATTTTCTAGGAATATTAATTTTTACCTTATGTATGAAGTCAGACGAAGCTAAAAAGAGACGAACTCTTGGACCTAACCAAGTAGAAGCTACACCGGAACTCGGCTTGTCAGAAAGACTCTTCGTTTTATCCTCGTTCTTGCTCGTATTACTTTCTCACATTAAGAACGTATCCTCCCGAAGGGTTAAACCCAAGTATTCAATAAGTTCAGATGGTTTCTACTTGGCATCGTGAATGAGATACTAAAGATGGCGATTTATATTTTCAAGATGCTACAATCAGACTTAAAAATTATGTAAAAGCAGAGTCTACATGGTAGACGTTACGTTACAAGAGTTACATGGTATTTGTGTAACAGCAGCCACAGTGAAGTATGATAGGCTCTAGGATCAGACGAGCTATCCTATTTTTAGTAGTAAATCCCTTAATATCTGACTAAACTTATTTACTGGGAAAATATATTCCCGAACTGTTTTAAAAGAATATATTTAAAATTTGAACATACGTTACTAGGTTAGTTTACATATAATAAAAAGTTTTACCCTTGGAAATCACTTTTGTCATCAATGAAAAAAGATGTTTTGAGCGCATAGAGACGTGAAACCTTTAAGTAATGTTTCTCAAAGGTTTATTAAAAGAAGTAACTATTTAAATCCTAAATGTTGACATTTCAATTAACAAAAGCTAAAAGATGGGTTGCTAAAAAACGTTACACAAATTAGTGGTTCCTATGGGGGTAAATAGAGTTTTAGGTCAATGATTTAACTCGAATAATTTCCTGTCTTTTAAAACCGATAATAATCGGATTCATTTACTAAATTACAAAACAATAGTTAATTAAAAAAAGTTTTTAAAAAACATTATTGTTAATAAAACCGTTTTAAAAAGTGAAAAATTAATGAAATAATTTAGACATTAGCATCTTTATTAAGTTTTTACCACACTAATGTACAAAGTAATAAGATTGTAATAATAGTATTTTATTCTTACAGTAAATACTTGGAATAAATATAGAACATTTCCTGGTAACATTTGACTGTTTATTCTTAAATATTAGTGTAAGCCAAGGGCTGGGCTGGGTCTTATGCTTAATATACACTTTACAGAATCCGACTGCACTGAATATTGAAGTTATAGAGCCGAATGTTGCCAGCAAAATATTTTATTACTCGTCCTTATACAATACGATTGTGTACTTAACAATAAAATCCTTCATCTGTAACGTTGCTGAAATCTTAATTTTAATATAGATCTTCAATGTTTAAGGCTATTTCATTACCAGTCGAGTTTTTAATTAATGTTTATTTTAATCAGTTTACTCAATCCATTCAAAGCAAATATTAAAAGCAGTAATATTCCTTAGAATTACTTTACTTAAGGAATAAACGAACGCCATTTTGTATGTAGTTTACTTCCAGAAAGCTCAAAAGTAATTAAAAATTGTGCACAATAAAGTTAGTCGTGAAAAAATCTGTTACAGAAGGAAATAGGTTTTTAAGTTTTTATATTCTATAACTTTTAACAAATTAGAATAAACTATAATCAATAGTGCAGCCATTTAACAGTCATATTGTACTCCATATAGCCTGTGAAGAAGGAATCAAACTAAACATTTCACAACCAAATCGGTTGTTTAGTGAAATTAAGGACAACATACATATAAAGGACATGTAAACAATTCCTATATTCTCTTGCGTTCGGTCAAAGTATAATTGTTTCTTGTCAACATATTTCTAAATCAAATCAAGTTTTAGTTTCATAACCAAACTTGCTTCCAGAAATATTTAAATAAAAATGTTTGAAATCTTGACTTTTGTTACAGATTTCCCAATGGGAATTAATTTGTTTGTAAATTTTTAATATTATTCATGTATACCATACGGTAAAGTTAATCATGACTTTACGACGTTATATCAGTAAGAATAATATAACAAAATTAAAGTGAATAATATTGTGCACTTTAAAAATGTAGGTTTTCATCAAGTTTCCTCTTGAGATTAGGGACAATCTTAGCTACCTCTACATGTTTCCTTATTAAAGCGCTCCAAAGGCCTAAGGGGGAAATGTGTTCACTTCCCTTCCTAAATAACCCCCCCCCCCCCCTTAAGTTGTACTCAATTCACTAGCTTCATTTAATCAGTTAATTTTACAACTAAATTTGGGAATACCACATAGTACCTTCTGAAAGTGATTTTAATGGGCGTAAGTGAAGGTTATTTCTGGTGATGATGATGGATTGAGTTTTATTTTGTTCTACGATATCATAAGATACTTGATACGTTAATACATTTAATTAAACTTTTCATCCATTGAAAGAGTATTTAAAAGTTTTCTCCATGCAACTGGACCTCCTGCTTATTCTTCTTAACTAAGAACGATCTCTATTGTCAGATAATGAGGACCACAAGACTGGTTTCAGAACCAGGCATTGGACAGCAGTGTTTGGAGTTCGGCCAGTTTAATTATTTCCGACCTTCATTGCAGCATGTGGTCATTTCAAGCCACTCGTCTCATCTACATATTGCATGAGTGCTTTTTCAGAAACGATTTCCCTTTTGACGTAGCGGTGTACATGACAGAGCCGAACCCTTCCGTGTTGCCTTCTGTTATGTTTCATTGTACCCAGTTCTGAACTCTTTCAATAAATAATATTATTGTACACAAATTATATTGCATTAGTTTTTAAGACTGTATTTTTATTTATCAAAACACACATCTCGTAAACTTTCATTGAGACATTTTAGATGTAATAATCCACGTAGTACCCGGTGTGGTCCTGGTTGGCCGGACACCTCAGAAATCTGTAGGCCCATGCATTATTTCAATACACTATATACATCAAATACTTTAAAGTCTATATTATTTATTAATACAAACTGATATTAAAATTACGTTGTGACAAAACATATTAACAAATTCCATACAAATATTACCTCGGTGTTCAATATCTAAAAACTCTATCTACAGTTATAATTTTAATTTGTTACTACTGTTGATTGATTTCTAGTAAGCAAAAACACATTTGATAATAACTACGTGCTAGCACTTTTGTAGATTCTTTTAAGTACAAACATTAAAAAAAAATGTATTACTTTAAAATTATTTACTGAATTCCGAAAAAAAATCTTTCCCTTTTATCGGGGTTGGGCTTATTTCAGACTCTCAGACTGCCCCGTTGACCCCCCCCCCCCCCAACAGACGTTTAATCCTGAGGTACTTATCTGTAATATTCTGTTTAGTGTATATGATTAATAAACTATTGTAAACCCTATTTATAAATATTTAAAACCTTTATGTACATTTCAGTATATTTCTGATGATGCAAACTGTATTATCGAAATGTACATAACGATTGTGTAAACATATTTTGTCACAATTTATAAATTTGTATTTATTAAAATTACTCTAGTGTCCTCTCTGATGGTTTTTTTGAGTTTTATGAAAACTATTAGTTGTTTATCTGCCTGTCTTATTCCTGAAAGAAAATATATTAAATTTTCGAAGTATTTTTTTAAAAAATATTTATTATTATTATTCTTTATTACTTTCTATCAAGTCAAACTATTTCTTAACATTTTATAAAATTATTTACTTACACTAATTTTATATTATTAAAGAGTACACAAGGCCAATCCACAAAGTGTTGACTAGATCAGCTGGCAACGTTTGTCGCTCTTTATTAATTGTATATAGTGTGCAGATATAATGACATGCAGCTAAACTATTGCTTCATTGACAAATTTTATATGGTAAATACTAATGGTACTTAATTTTCTAATGACCCATGTTGTGTTTGTTTACATTCAGTCATAACAGGGCTTTAAAGAATTTCATTAAGCATTACAGTAAATTAAAATAATTTTTATTTGATTTGTGTCACAAAATTTTATTTTTTAATATATAGCTATACATTTAAAAGTGTTTTTCTTACATAAGTTATTTTTTTTAAATACTCCAAATTTTTCGAACTGAGCATACATTGGAAATCTGCACTGCTTAGTAATAGCCTCCATATCCATAGCCAAGTCCAGCTCCATAAGGATATCCAGAGTAGCCATTGTAACCTACACCTGTGTAGCCTGGATATCCCAATCCTCCATAGCGTGCGTAGCCTAATCCTCCATAGCCTCCGTATCCTGCATATCCTGCGTAGCCTGGATATCCCACCCCAGCGTAGCCTGGATAACCAACACCTAAAACGGAAACGTTATGGAATCTATTGATTACAGTATGATCAGAAATGAATTAAAAATAACCTTCCGAAATGGAATATATGTACAATTGTGGGTGTAGAGTTATAAGATTGTGAAATTCATATTGCATTTAGATTAATTTGTCAAATTTCTGTTTAGTCAAATTTCTGTTTTACTTAACGAGTATAGTAAATGCAAAATATTTAAGTTGTTAGATTTATAGATTACGTTGATATCAGCCTTTTTTTTTAATTATGTACAATATTCAATGACGTAATTATCGAACCCGATGTCAGTATCTCTCTATACTCTGAGTACTTACACTTCAGTTGCTAAACCTCTCGCTAAATCATAGTGAATTGTTTTATTACAGTTGAATTATAAAATATCATTATATTTAAAATTAGTTATAAAAATAATAGTTTTAAAATCTTTTTAGGCAAAAAAGCTATTCGCATATATATATATATATATATATATATATATATATATATATATATATACATATATATATGTGTGTGTGTGTGTGTGTGTATGTGTGTTTCGTGTGGGTTTTGTGTGTGTGTGTGCTTCGTGTGTGTTTTGTGTGTGTGTGTGTGTGTGTGTGTGGTGTGTGTGACTATGTTTTATAAAGTTATACACACAAAAAACTATACTTCACAAAACAAATTGTACTGAAATAGTTAAAATGTTCTGTGTCATAGGAAATTCTGAGTAAAATTTTACTGTTTACAAAAGTCAAAGCGTTTATACAATTCTTCGTCTTACTCTCAAAAAGTGTAACTTTGATTTTAGAAATACTAATATATATGTATATATATATATATATATATATATATATATATATATATATATATATATATATATATATATACTTTATATATATATCTTATATATATATATATATATATATATATATATATATATATATATATACTTTATATATATATATATCTATATATATATATATATATATATATATATATATATATATATATATATATATAAAGACATAACACAACTGTTATTTAGTGTAACACAACTGTTATTCAAGTGTCTTTAGTATAATCCCGAGTGTAACATTGTATTTGCTTGGAACTAAATACACTATTTTTAAATTCTTGTTTAATTGTGTAATTTCTTTCTGATAAAAAAGCATTGAACTCACCATAAGCTCCATAGATTCCTTTCTTGGATCTAACATCGGATGAGTCTTCTGCTAAAACTGTGGCAAAAACTGCAGCCAAGAGAAGCTGGAAGAATATAAAATGGATGTAGTAATGCGAATATATTTTAATTACAAAACATATAGTTTATATTCCTCTATAGAATCAAAAACAAACAAATATATTCAATATTCGGACATAAACAACACAACACGTACACACAAACAGAAATATATACTCACAAACTGTACTTTGTCAAATGAATTGTTTCCATTGTTTTTTATAATGTTTAATGTATTTTTAAAACGTTTTATAGGTTATAATTGTGAGAAAATTTTTGTTTGTATCCTCTCACCTATATTGTAAAGTAAAACCTTACAAGCGTCCTTTTCTAGAATATATTTTGCATTATGAATGCGATTCTAAAATATCTGGAACACTTGACGTTTCTACTAGTATCGACATATTTACCGCCTCGCCCGGTGTTGACGCGTTTCGGATGTCCTCCATCCAGCAGAAGCATCAGTGCGTAGAACTAACGGAGTACAGGTAGTTCTCAAAGGAATGTTTACCGAGCAGTAAACATTTCTATAAGAGGCGTGACGTTAAAGGGTAGACAGGCTTATTTTGTTTTCAGTGGAAATTTTTCAGTAGACACTTAATAAATCAAATGTATTGACTGAGTTCACTGTACAACAGATCATTAGAGTAGCTGTTAAAGTTCAACACAAATAATTTGATGACATTAAACCTTGATATTGTACAGTAAAGTGCAATAAAGTAAATAGTACACTACTTTAATGTTTTCTTGAGCAACTGTGGCCTAATGTTATAATATTTTAAATAACAAACCCAATCACCACAATATAACTTTATTTAATCACTTGATGTACATTTCGGTTACCAGGTAACCATCTTCAGAAGTACTGAACAAAATTAATTTAATTTACAACGTAACATATATAGCAAAAAATTGAGATTATAAATTTATAGTTATTTTCTCTTAAGCATTGTCGCTTAAAATCAGCTGTTTTTTAATTTAATCAATCAAGGAATATAAAACTGAATTAGGAATAGGCCCTTTGTCACAATTCATTAAATTATTATGTCTACATTTATATATATAAATACTTTCAAAAACATTTAATAAACTTTATGTTTTTAACATTTTTCATTAACTTAATATTATTGAAATCTAAACTATGGTTTGTGTCTATTATATGTTCTGCTACACTAGATTTTTCTGGTCGGAGGTACTTGATATGGGATATATGTTCTTTAAATATAGTGACGATTTTTCTCCTACACTGTCCTACATAAATTTGATCACAATCTTCACAATTTATTTGATATATACCCGATTTTTCTAACATAGGAATCTTATCTTTCGGATTCCCTAACAAACTTCCTAAATTATTTGAACTTTTATACGCGATTGTAATATTAAACTTGTTAAAAATACTGTTCAATCCTCTTGTAATATTCATGTCATACGGTAAACTAATGTATCTTCTATTTCCTTCTTCCGGTAATAAATTTGTGGCATCTTTCATCAACAGTTTTCTTTTTTGTTTTGAAGACAAATTCTATTAATTTTATATTCCTTTATTGATTAAATTAAAAAACAGCTGATTTTAAGTGACAATGCTTAAGACAAAATAACAATAAATTTATAACCTCAATTTTTTGCTATATATGTTACGTTGTAAATTAAATTAATTTTGTTCAGTACTTCTGAAGATGGTTACCTGGTAACCGAAATGTACATCAAGTGATTATATAAAGTTATATTGTGGTTAATGGGTTTGTTATTTAAAATAACATCACTATACTTATTTACCTGTTTTTTTTACAAACAAAGAAGTTGTTATAAAACATTCCGTTTGGAAGAGATGGATTAAATACCATTGACTAATTTTGAACATCGAGTAACGCTTCACGTGAGACCTTCCGATGAGTCATTACTGGAAGAGATGGCCTACCTAAAATATCTGACACATATCGCTTGTTTCAGAAATAAACCTATCATGTTTAGTAAATCGTACAAACAATAATAATTATGTTTTGTATGTTGAAGCAAAACAAAATACTCATTGGCTACCGTTTAAAAATTTACTCTTATTTAAAAGAATAACTAAGTTTAGATTACTTTTTAAAGACGAAAGATGAGAAAAATAGAGACTTGTATGAGAGAGTTGTATGAGAGAGTTGTATGAGAGAGTTGTATGAGAGAGTTGTATGAGAGAGTTGTATGAGAGAGTTGTATGAGAGAGTTGTATGAGAGAGTTGTATGAGAGAGTTGTATGAGAGAGTTGTATGAGAGAGTTGAGGGGTACATTACTAGTAGTACCTTGTACTTTTCTCACTGATGATACATGGTTCCCAAAAAACATGTCAAGATTGATAAAATTTCTCTTGTGATGTGTTGTAAGAAAACTGTAAACCAGTGTGTATTTCTTCAATATATAATTTCGTAAGCTAAGTTCTAACTTATAACATAATGATTAAATGGTTGCCATTAAGTTTTAGTTTGTTTTAAATATGTTAATGCGAAAAGAAATGTGTGTGTGTGTGTGTGTGTGTGTGTGTGTGTGTGTGTCTGCATGTGTGTGTGTTAGTGTCTGCATGTGTGTGTGTGTGACTGTGTGTGTGTGTGTGTGTGTGTGTGTGTGTGTGTGTGTGTGTGTGCATGTGTGTGTGTATGTGTGTGTGTGTGTGTGTGTGAGTGTGTGTGTGTGTGTCTGCATGTGTGTGTGTGTGTGTCTGCATGTGTGTGTGTGTGTGTGTGTGTGTGTGTGTGTGTGTGTGTGTGTGTCTGCATGTGTGTGTATGTGTGTGTCTGCGCGCGGATGTGTGTGTGTGTGTGTGTGTGTATGTGTGTGTGTCTGCATGTGTGTGTGTGTGTGTGTGTGTGTCTGCATGTGTGTGTGTGTGTGTAGTATAATTTGCATAAAACGTTTTATTTTCTAATATTTATTTATTAATGAAATCACATTCCACAAATATGAATAATTATAAAAGGAATAGGCAAAACCTCTTTTCGTAACTTTATTATATTGACATAATCAAGAGCTTCCTTACCAGTCAACAGTTAAAACAAGTCTTTGAAAAACCAAAGATCTTTGAAAAGCTTCCAACTATATTTTTTTTTAACTAATATTCCTGTTTATGAATTGTTTATCAATTAGGAAATATATTTTCATTTTATAATAAGCGAGGTGATTTTTACTTCTAACATAATAACTTATTATAAATATATATCGTACGTGCCTTTACTACCTACCTCAAAGTGTCTATAATATTAGCCAACTCGAAAACGACAAATTTAATTCTAATTTTGAAGTATCAGAAAAAGCAAAGCTTTCATTGAAAAAATAATTAACCCTCAGTAGGAAATCTGTAAGATCAGTGATATTTAAAAAAAATAATTTTAGAGAAAAATCGAAATCAACTTACGCAAACTTTGAAGATGGTGTTCATTTTGTCTGGTTGTATCAACTGATGCTGACGAATGTATCAACTGATGCTGACTGCTTTGCAGCTTTCGGTTTTATACTGGTTATGTGACACAAATACCAACGTCTTTTCAGCCTTGATATTCCTTGGTATTGCTGATTCTTAATATATCTCAATGTGACTTGAATGCGTCCAGGCAAACATGATTCATTTTTATATAAAACCATGTTACTCCATTTATGAGCATTAAAATATAAGGTGGGTGGATGAGTCTGTTGAAAGGTGATGGTGGCATTTCCATTTCGCGATAGTGAAAATGTGAACCGCTTCCACTTGTATAACGCAAGCTATCATGTTCTCTCCCTGGCTCCCTCTCTCTTTCTCATTCAGACTAACACAAGAGAATTGTAACCGTGTTCCTCAAGACTAATTTATTTCATATTGTGTTGTCCAAACAAAACTTATTAATTATTTATTGCACCTTTTTATATCAACTTCGTTTATATTTCTTAGCTTTTTCTCAAATTTTATTCTTAAAATCTTTTATCTATAATATTAAATTATTCCCTTCACCAACTGTGGAAAACTTTAACTTCTTAACTTTAATACATTACACACAAACAACTCCAGAACACAATACAAACATTATATATCAACACATGATTTACAATAATTCTGAAGATGGTTACCTCGTAACCGAAATGTACAAAAGGTATTGTTTATAGTGTATATATTAATTTTACTGTGGTTATTCTACTTTTATTTTTATTGAATTTAAATTATTTGTTTTTAGGTATTGATAGGGCCTACTACTGTTTTATTAACTTTGTATTTCTTTGTGTGTGTTTAAAGAAGAGGTTTAAAAACAGATGGATTTGGTAATAAATAAATAAAAACAGCTTGAAGAGCACAGTTTTAAAGAAATACGATTTTTTTGTTTTGTTTTAATAATGAATACATGAAAAGAGGTAAATTAATAATAGTAAATATTAATAAATGTAATAATAAAAATAATAATAATAAATAATAGGAATGCGCAGTAGTAGAAAAGCACTGAGGAAGGCGACATCGTCACCAAAACTAGTCTGTTATAAACTAGTGTGTTTGTTTATTAAAAACTAATTATTGGTGAGATTTTGAGTTAAATATTTTGAATTTTTCTTTTGTGAATAGTTCTCACTAGCTAATCTCTAATTAACTAAAACTAAAAGGTATGTGAGTATTTATTATTTTACTTAAAATAAAGATATTTATGAATATTTTTATACGAGGTGGCTTGAAATAGTAGAGTACCTTCCTAAAACTGTGGACATTTGCAAAGGGTATAAAACTATTGTTTAGGTGTTGGCTGTATTATTCAGGAGTGCATTCTAATAAAATCTGAAATACTTTATTTTATCTAGAAATATAAAGTTAGATCTCCCATTACACGGAAAGCATGGCATCATTCAACGTAATATAAAGTAACCATGTATTTGCCTCTCTTAAGATTGCTATAGACTTGCGTAGAATTGTTGTATTGGGTGTTGCAAACCCCTCGATTAGTAAAACTAAATACTTTTAGATATCAAATCTGTTCCTTATTGATAGAATATAACATACCTAACAGTATATTAAAATAAACTAATGAGATTGTACAGCCGACAACTTTATCACCTGTCAACTCTACCATGATACAGATCGTCAGCATCTTCCTTCATGGGAAAGAATTGAATCATCCCTTCCTAAGCCTGTCTTCAGTTAACCAACTTTATTTGTTACTAATTTTTTATTATTTTATTTATTACGGTTTAATTTTATTTACAATTTTTCACCAAATTTACTGAGGGGAATACCTTTTATTGCTGGGTAGGACTGTACATTTTTTCACAGGAAAAACGTTTTGCAAAAAGAAAAATCATATCATCAGTCACGCTTCTTCCATCACGAGACTAGCTTCATATATTAACCTAAATCAACTGATACCATATGATTTCCTATATCATCTGTTCTTGTAATACAGGTTATGTTGTAAAACTGCTGTTTAACACGTAGGTTATTTTACTTTATTTATTGTACATTTTAAACCTAAAATATTACTATTCAATATTTTTTACCACTTGAAAAATATATTAGTTTAAATTTCAATAAATCTTACTACAATTAATTCAATATAATTATAATAAATCGTATATTTTATTCCAATTTTTGAAATATAAATTTCCTTTGCACGTCACACACTTTTTAAGATCGATTTAAATTAAACTCAATAAATAAATTTTCATTTATTAAATATTTCAACATCTAGTAAAGGACTTCTATTAGCTAGAATCGTTTATTAATAACTAAATACCTAGGTTTTATTGTTGTTGTTCTTGCCATGTCTATTGGGGTTCAAAGTGGAAAAAGTTCAGATTTTTTCAAGTCTTGATGACAAGATTCTGGAGCCCGAAACTAGATTCTATTAAAACTTCTATTAACTAAATTCTTGAATGAATTATGCACTTCTGTTGAGCATGCCCACTGATTGCCACATTGTAAACTTTTAGATGACCCTTCTTTTTCAATGAAAAATATATGTCAAATTATTATATATATTATTATAAAAATATATATTGATAGTTTTTAATTTGCCTTTACCTCAATCATTGCAATGTAGAACTGTATACAGCAATAGACGTGTTTTATAACTTTAAATTCAAATAATTTTTTGGAAATAAAACATTATTTAAGCATTACTCATTAGCTACCTCTAAGAATATTACGACATGAATAAACGCAATAGAACTGTGTTAACTGTTGTACAGAATATGCATATTATAAAACTGGAGTTATGACGTCATTAACTAAATATTTATATTGCTTAATAGGTACCACGTAACCTAATATACACTATTTAGCATTACTTTCTTTCCAATAGGCACTCGTTCTACATATCTTAAATGACAATAACTTTGTGAATAAGCGAAAGCAAATAATAAGGACAAATTAAATGAACAAATAAAAACAATTACAATGAAAAGAATAAATGAAATGAACAGGTGAAACTAACAAATGAAATGAACAAATGAAACGAAAAAATTAAAGGAAATAAAGAAATAAAATAAAAATCACAGCAAATATGAAAAACCGGTGAAATTTATTTTGAAAAAAGAACGACAATTAAGACATGACAGAAAAAAAATTTGTGAATTGGTGAAAACAGAAGAATATCAATTAACATCTAATATTTATGAACCATATCCGTATTTTCCAGGGTAGTACTTTCCATCGTCATAAGCTGCGTAGGCATAAGGGTAGGCGGCGGCGGCGTATGGGTAGGCGGCGGCAGCATATGGGTAGGCAGCGTAGGGGTAGGCGGCAGCAGCAGCATAGGGGTAGGCGGCGACAGGGGAGGCGTATGGTGTTACTGTAAAATAAAATTAATTATTCACTCGACAAACTTATAAATGTTTCTCATAACAAAGTTAAATCAAGAAATTGCATTTTTAAGTTTTAGGAGTATAAAAATATACTAAATAAATTATACTCCATTTTTTTTTTATTGTAATAGAAAATGGACATTTTTATTGCAATGCCATAATGTAAGACTTGAGTTGAAATTGTTATATGATGTAATGAGACCAGCGTAATATGATACGAAAATAATAAAATATTTATCCGGTTGTACTAGAATTATAGTCACGGTACGGGCATAACATTTGCCATATTTATTATTTTAATTTAAAAAAATAAATTTTAATTTTATACATTTTATTTTTAAATATATTTCCCTAAATTTTTGTCGACAGTTGTCACATTTAGGTGTAAAGTTTCGAAAAATAACAAACTCTACATTCACAGTGTACTATTTGTTCTATTATATTCTTATTTACTCAGCCCAGTTTATTTTTTGTAGAAGCAGGTTTCGAAGATTCAATACTACTATAACTTAAATGTTTTCTAAATAGATCTATTTTAAATAAAATTACAAATTAGAGGTATTTAAGAATTTAATTTTGTTTTCAAAAACAGTAACAGAGGCTGTATTAGCAACTATTTAGTGTTTATACATTATCAGGATCTGTCCTTAGAAAAATTGCTATTTAACGTCTTACATTTTTCATTAAATATTTCTAATCGTCATGTAAATTCATTTAAACTTTTTTTTAACATATTTTTTCTTCATTATTGATTTACTTACACTTCTAACAACTAAAATGTTATCAATAATTTTGAATTTAAATCTTCAAATTTACATTTACACATGATAACAACTTATACTTTAAGTGGAATTTGATTTTTGTCCAAAACAACATTGTTTAAAATGTGTGTAGTTTTACCAGTTTGAAATAAATCACATTCTACTGTTGTCAAAATCGGTTGAATAAATCTTTTTATATAGTTTAACTGCGTTCTACTAACCTCCCAAGACAGCCTTCTTCACCCTTTCAGGCTCTTCAGCAGCGAACGCCATGGCGACGAGGGCGAAAAGAACCTGCACAATAATTGAGGTTAGATTAGCCGTAGTCAGACGATACGTTTTACATCATAAAATTATAAAGAAATCTCTTTGATGATTTTTAAATATTATTGCAAGAAAAGACGAGAAACAAAATTTTAAATTGTCTTAGAATTTATTTGTATTTAGTATTTAAACTATAGATCTGAAACTTTAAAAAAAAACAAATTTATTAATCATATAATATTTATATACATCAGATTATTCATTCCTCATAATGGTGGTACTGTTTTACAAACGAAAAGCTTTGAATACAAATTAATAGATAATTCTTGTATTTGCATAATCTCAGTTGTTTTTTATTATCAATCAAGAATATATATATATATATATATATATATATATATATATATATATATATATATATATATATATATATATATATATATATATATATATATATATATATATACATAAATAAAGAACAAAAGTCAAAATACAAATACAAGAATTATATTTGAATTTACAAATTGTAAATTCAAATATAATTCTTGTATTTGTATTTTGACTTTTGTTCTTTATTAATACACAAGAAAACATATTGCGATATTTATATATATATATATATATATATATATATATATATATATATATATATATATATATATATATATATATATAATAGAATATGTTTTCTTGTTTAATAATAAAAAATAAGAGAAAATACAAATCAAGAATATTTTATTGTATTATACAATACAAACTTTTCATGTCAAATAGTACTATCATCATCGGGAATAATAAAAAATATCAAACTTACATGTGTTAGAGTCAACAACAGTGTTGCCAAATCTATTATCATATTAAGAAATTTACTAACTTGCTGCCTAAATATTATAAATAAACACACACACACACACACACACACACACACACATATATATATATATATATATATATATATATATATATATATATAATATTAAATGTATAATAATGTTATTTCCCTATAAATGAAAGTTACATAGGGCCTATTAAATGATGTGAAGCTATTACTCGTGTCAGCTATTTTTTCTAATGTACTTAACTATATTGCGTTCTAATTATTGTAAAATTTATTTTTTGATCAATACATTCTCTCTTAGTAATAGCTGAACATATTCTCACAAGACAAATTTCTATTCCCTCTGTAAAAATAACTATTTCCATAACAAAAATTATTTCTATTATTCATACTTAGATATTTTAATATACAATTGTAGAGTTTACATTCAAGAAAATAATTTATATTCATTTATTTGTTTCAGATAGTAGGCTATAAACAATTTTTTACAAATAGGTCTATATATATTTTAACAGTTTTTGTTAAAACTATTTATGAATATTAACAAAACATTTAAGTAATTTTATTAAACTTAAACTAAGCATAAAAAATCTATTATTAAAATCGATAAATATGTAACGCAAAATATTCTATGTAGAGTAATTAACACAAATACGATAAATTGTTTACACGTATTGCAATATTGTTTGCACGTATTGCAATATTGTTTGCACGTATTGCAATAGCAATTTTTAAAATTATAATACATTTTTTAATTTTTTTTATTTAAATTTGTTTATACTAAGGTTTTAAAGTATGTGCATACAAATGTCTTCACTATCATTGTCATATTCTTTTCAGTTGACACGTTTCGGCAACATCTTTATTCAGTACTCTTTGCGCATGTTTTACACAAGTAGTTTTGTATAATGGATGCTGTCCGAAAGCGTCAACCGAAGTATGAAAGTCAATGTGCAGAAAGTCATATATGGCTGCCAAAATGATATTTTCATTATTTGCTAATACTTAAACAGATAAAATCGTCTTACAAAACTTACCAAGCACTTTGCGACGGCCATTTTAGATGTAGGTTTTCGTGAACACAAGTTCTACAGAGGAAAATCGACTGATGGAGTGTTTAGGACGGTCGCTGGTTTTATACCGAACCACGAACAGATGAGGGTGAGTCCCCAAGAAAAAAGTCGAAATTTAATCGGTAAAATAAAAGTAATGAAGGGCGTAAACTGACCTTGGGCGTTGGCCACTTCTCTGGAGGAGTGTTCTTTGGAATGATAATTAGATGGACAGCTGAAAGAGCGTCGACTTGGCTTTATTGCGGGCAGTAATGAGTTTATTATAGACTTCTTCAACTGGCCCTGCTACTCCAGAGATCGTAATTTTATAATAATCAAAGCCATTAATATACATGACATTTTTCATTGGGAAATGTCAAGCGGTCATTGTGTTTTCAAAGAATGAAAAATAACCAATGATTTTATACAAAAAATTATTTAATTAATTATTGCCTGTTTTTCTAGCAAAATCTCTTTTCTCAGGATGCGAAGAGAAATTATATACGTCCAAGATGCCATATGGTGGCAAAACTGCTTCTATCTACCATGTTATAATTATGGTTTACAATGTGAAAGATACCAATGACAACTACAAAGGGATGAAACTTACATGCATGGTCAGTAAATGTGGTTTACAAGGTGGAAGATACCTATGACAACGACAAAGGGATGAAACTATCTATGCATGGTCAGTAAATATGGTTTACAAGGTGGAAGACACCAATGACATCGATAAAGGGATGAAACCCTCAATGCATGGACAGTAAATGTGGTTTACAAGGTGGAAGATACCAATGGCATCGATAAAGGGATGAAACCCTCAATGCATGGACAGTAAATGTGGTTTACAAGGTGGAAGATACCAATGACACCGACAAAGGGATGAAACCCTCAATGCATAGACAGTAAATGTGGTTTACAAGGTAGAAGACACCAATGGCATCGACGAAGGGATGAAACCCTCAATGCATGGACAGTAAATGTGGTTTACAAGGTGGAAGATACCAATGACACCGAAAAAGGGGTGAAAGCCTCCATGCATGGACAGTAAATGTGGTTTACAAGGTGAAAGTCACCAATGGCATCGACAAAGGTATGAAACCCTCAATGCATGCACAGTAAATGTGGTTTACAAGGTAGACGATACCAATGACATCGACAAGGGGATTAAACCCTCAATGCATGGACAGTAAATGTGGTTTACAAAGTGGAAGATACCAATGACACCGAAAAAGGGGTGAAAGCCTCCATGCATGGACAGTAAATGCGGTTTACAAAGTAGAAGATACCAATGACACCGACAAAGGTATGAACCCTCCATGCATGGACAGTAAATGTAGTTTACAAGGTGGAATATACCAATAACACATGAAATGAGATGAAACCCTCCATGCATGGACAGTAAATGTGGTTTTCAAGGTTTAAGATACCAATGACATCGACAAAGGGATGAAACCCTTCATGCATCGACAGTAAATCTGGTTAACAAGGAAGAAGATACCAGTAACACATACAATGAGATGAAACCTTCCATGCATGGACAGTAACTGTGGTTTTCAAGGTGGAAGATACCAATGACATCGACAAAGGTATGAAACCCTCCATGCATGGACAGTATATGTAGTTTACAAGGTGGAAGATACCAATAACACATACAATGAGATGAAACCCTCCATGCATGGACAGTAAATGTGGTTTACAAGGTGGAAGATACCAATGACATCGACAAAGGGATGAAACCCTCCATGCATGGACAGTAAATGTGGTTTACAAGGTGGAAGATACCAATAACACATACAATTAGATGAAACCCTCCATGCATGGACAGTAAATGCGGTTCACAAAGTAGAAGATACCAATGACACCGACAAAGGTATGAGACCCTCCATGCATGGACAGTAAATGTGGTTTACAAGGTGGAAGATACCAATAACACATACAATTAGATGAAACCCTCCATGCATGGACAGTAAATGCGGTTCACAAAGTAGAAGATACCAATGACACCGACAAAGGTATGAACCCTCCAAGCTTGGACAGTAAATGTAGTTTACAAGGTGGAATATACCAATAACACATGAAATGAGATGAAACCCTCCATGCATGGACAGTAAATGTGGTTTTCAAGGTGGAAGATACCAATGACATCGACAAAGGTATGAAACCCTCCATGCATGGACAGTATATGTAGTTTACAAGGTGGAAGATACCAATAACACATACAATGAGATGAAACCCTCCATGCATGGACAGTAAATGTGGTTTACAAGGTGGAAGATACCAATGACATCGACAAAGGGATGAAACCCTCCATGCATGGACAGTGAATGTGGTTTACAAGGTGGAAGATACCAATGACACCGAAAAAGGGGTGAAAGCCTCCATGCATGGACAGTAAATGCGGTTTACAAAGTAGAAGATACCAATGACACCGACAAAGGTATGAACCCTCCATGCATGGACAGTAAATGTAGTTTACAAGGTGGAATATACCAATAACACATGAAATGAGATGAAACCCTCCATGCATGGACAGTAAATGTGGTTTTCAAGGTTTAAGATACCAATGACATCGACAAAGGGATGAAACCCTTCATGCATCGACAGTAAATCTGGTTAACAAGGAAGAAGATACCAGTAACACATACAATGAGATGAAACCTTCCATGCATGGACAGTAACTGTGGTTTTCAAGGTGGAAGATACCAATGACATCGACAAAGGTATGAAACCCTCCATGCATGGACAGTATATGTAGTTTACAAGGTGGAAGATACCAATAACACATACAATGAGATGAAACCCTCCATGCATGGACAGTAAATGTGGTTTACAAGGTGGAAGATACCAATGACATCGACAAAGGGATGAAACCCTCCATGCATGGACAGTAAATGTGGTTTACAAGGTGGAAGATACCAATAACACATACAATTAGATGAAACCCTCCATGCATGGACAGTAAATGCGGTTCACAAAGTAGAAGATACCAATGACACCGACAAAGGTATGAGACCCTCCATGCATGGACAGTAAATGTGGTTTACAAGGTGGAAGATACCAATAACACATACAATTAGATGAAACCCTCCATGCATGGACAGTAAATGCGGTTCACAAAGTAGAAGATACCAATGACACCGACAAAGGTATGAGACCCTCCATGCATGGACAGTAAATGTGGTTTACAAGGTAGAAGACACCAATGACATCCACAAAGGGATGAAACCCTCAATGCATGGACAGTAAATGTGGTTTACAAGGTGGAAGATACCAATGACACCGAAAAAGGGGTGAAAGCCTCCATGCATGGACAGTAAATACGGTTCACAAAGTAGAAGATACCAATGACACCGACAAAGGTATGAACCCTCCAAGCTTGGACAGTAAATGTAGTTTACAAGGTGGAATATACCAATAACACATGAAATGAGATGAAACCCTCCATGCATGGACAGTAAATGTGGTTTTCAAGGTGGAAGATACCAATGACATCGACAAAGGTATGAAACCCTCCATGCATGGACAGTATATGTAGTTTACAAGGTGGAAGATACCAATAACACATACAATGAGATGAAACCCTCCATGCATGGACAGTAAATGTGGTTTACAAGGTGGAAGATACCAATGACATCGACAAAGGGATGAAACCCTCCATGCATGGACAGTGAATGTGGTTTACAAGGTGGAAGATACCAATGACACCGAAAAAGGGGTGAAAGCCTCCATGCATGGACAGTAAATGCGGTTTACAAAGTAGAAGATACCAATGACACCGACAAAGGTATGAACCCTCCATGCATGGACAGTAAATGTAGTTTACAAGGTGGAATATACCAATAACACATGAAATGAGATGAAACCCTCCATGCATGGACAGTAAATGTGGTTTTCAAGGTTTAAGATACCAATGACATCGACAAAGGGATGAAACCCTTCATGCATCGACAGTAAATCTGGTTAACAAGGAAGAAGATACCAGTAACACATACAATGAGATGAAACCTTCCATGCATGGACAGTAACTGTGGTTTTCAAGGTGGAAGATACCAATGACATCGACAAAGGTATGAAACCCTCCATGCATGGACAGTATATGTAGTTTACAAGGTGGAAGATACCAATAACACATACAATGAGATGAAACCCTCCATGCATGGACAGTAAATGTGGTTTACAAGGTGGAAGATACCAATGACATCGACAAAGGGATGAAACCCTCCATGCATGGACAGTAAATGTGGTTTACAAGGTGGAAGATACCAATAACACATACAATTAGATGAAACCCTCCATGCATGGACAGTAAATGCGGTTCACAAAGTAGAAGATACCAATGACACCGACAAAGGTTTGAAACCCTCCATGCATGGACAGTAAATGTGGTTTACAAGGTAGAAGACACCAATGACATCGACAAAGGGATGAAACCCTCAATGCATGGACAGTAAATGTGGTTTACAAGGTGGAAGACACCAATTGCATCGACAAAGGGATGAAACCCTTCATGCATGGACAGTAAATGTGGTTTTCAAGGTGGAAGATACCAATGACATCGACAAAGATATGAAACCCTCCATGCATGGACAGTATATGTAGTTTACAAGGTGGAAGATATCAATAACACATACAATGAGATGAAACCCTCCATGCATGGACAGTAAATGTGGTTTACAAGGTGGAAGATACCAATGACATCGACAAAAAGATGAAACCCTCCATGCATGGACAGTGAATGTGGTTTACAAGGTGGAAGATACCAATAACACATACAATTAGATTAAACCCTCCATGCATGGACAGTAAATGTGGTTTACAAGGTGGAAGATACCAATGACATCGACAAAGGGATGAAATCCTCCATGCATGGACAGTAAATGTGGTTTACAAGGTGGAAGATACCAATGACATCGACAAAGTGATGAAACCCTCCATGCATGGACAGTAAATGTGGTTTACAAGGTGGAAGATACCAATAACACATACAATTAGATGAAACCCTCCATGCATGGACAGTAAATGCGGTTCACAAAGTAGAAGATACCAATGACACCGACAAAGGTATGAGACCCTCCATGCATGGACAGTAAATGTGGTTTACAAGGTGGAAGATACCAATAACACATACAATTAGATGAAACCCTCCATGCATGGACAGTAAATGCGGTTCACAAAGTAGAAGATACCAATGACACCGACAAAGGTATGAGACCCTCCATGCATGGACAGTAAATGTGGTTTACAAGGTGGAAGATACCAATAACACATACAATTAGATGAAACCCTCCATGCATGGACAGTAAATGCGGTTCACAAAGTAGAAGATACCAATGACACCGACAAAGGTATGAGACCCTCCATGCATGGACAGTAAATGTGGTTTACAAGGTGGAAGATACCAATAACACATACAATTAGATGAAACCCTCCATGCATGGACAGTAAATGCGGTTCACAAAGTAGAAGATACCAATGACACCGACAAAGGTATGAGACCCTCCATGCATGGACAGTAAATGTGGTTTACAAGGTAGAAGACACCAATGACATCCACAAAGGGATGAAACCCTCAATGCATGGACAGTAAATGTGGTTTACAAGGTGGAAGATACCAATGACACCGAAAAAGGGGTGAAAGCCTCCATGCATGGACAGTAAATACGGTTCACAAAGTAGAAGATACCAATGACACCGACAAAGGTATGAAACTATCTATGCATGGACAGTAAATATGGTTTACAAGGTGGAAGATACCAATGACATCGACAAAGGGATGAAACCCTCCATGCATGGACAGTGAATGTGGTTTACAAGGTGGAAGATACCAATAACACATACAATTAGATGAAACCCTGCATTCATGGACAGTAAATGTGGTTTACAAGGTGGAAGATACCAATGACATCGACAAAGGGATGAAATCCTCCATGCATGGACAGTAAATGTGGTTTACAAGGTGGAAGATACCAATGACATCGACAAAGGGATGAAACCCTCCATGCATGGACAGTAAATGCGGTTCACAAAGTAGAAGATACCAATGACACCGACAAAGGTATGAAACCCTCCATGCATGGACAGTAAATGTGGTTTACAAGGTGGAAGATACCAATAACACATACAATGGGATGAAACCCTCCATGCATGGACAGTAAATGCGGTTCACAAAGTAGAAGATACCAATGACATCGACAAAGGGATGAAACCCTCCATGCATGGACAGTAAATGTGGTTTACAAGGTGGAAGATACCAATAACACATACAATGGGATGAAACCCTCCATGCATGGACAGTAAATATGGTTTACAAGGTGGAAGACACCAATGACATCGACAATGGGATGAAACCCTCCATGCATGGACAGCAAATGTGGTTTACAAGGTGGAAGATACCAATAACACATACAATGAGATGAAACCCTCCATGCATGGACAGTAAATGCGGTTCACAAAGTAGAAGATACCAATGACACCGACAAAGGTATGAATCCCTCCATGCATGGACAGTAAATGTGGTTTACAAGGTGGAAGATACCAATAACACATACAATGGGATGAAACCCTCCATGCATGGACAGTAAATGTGGTTTACAAGGTGGAAGATACCAATGACATCGACAAAGGGATGAAACCCTCCATGCATGGACAGTAAATGTGGTTTACAAGGTGGAAGATACCAATGACATCGACAAAGGGATGAATCCCTCCATGCATGGACAGTAAATGTGGTTTACAAGGTGGAAGATACCAATAACACATACAATGGGATGAAACCCTCCATGCATGGACAGTAAATGTGGTTTACAAGGTGGAAGATACCAATGACATCGACAAAGGGATGAAACCCTCCATGCATGGACAGTGAATGTGGTTTACAAGGTGGAAGATACCAATAACACATACAATTAGATGAAACCCTCCATGCATGGACAGTAAATGTGGTTTACAAGGTGGAAGATACCAATGACATCGACAAAGGGATGAAATCCTCCATGCATGGACAGTAAATGTGGTTTACAAGGTGGAAGATACCAATGACATCGACAAAGGGATGAAACCCTCCATGCATGGACAGTAAATGCGGTTCACAAAGTAGAAGATACCAATGACACCGACAAAGGTATGAAACTATCTATGCATGGACAGTAAATATGGTTTACAAGGTGGAAGATACCAATGACATCGACAAAGGGATGAAACCCTCCATGCATGGACAGTAAATGCGGTTCACAAAGTAGAAGATACCAATGACACCGACAAAGGTATGAAACTATCTATGCATGGACAGTAAATATGGTTTACAAGGTGGAAGATACCAATGACATCGACAAAGGTATGAATCCCTCCATGCATGGACAGTAAATGTGGTTTACAAGGTGGAAGATACCAATAACACATACAATGGGATGAAACCCTCCATGCATGGACAGTAAATGTGGTTTACAAGGTGGAAGATACCAATGACATCGACAAAGGGATGAAACCCTCCATGCATGGACAGTAAATGTGGTTTACAAGGTGGAAGATACCAATAACACATACAATGGGATGAAACCCTCCATGCATGGACAGTAAATGCGGTTCACAAAGTAGAAGATACCAATGACATCGACAAAGGGATGAAACCCTCCATGCATGGACAGTAAATGTGGTTTACAAGGTGGAAGATACCAATAACACATACAATGGGATGAAACCCTCCATGCATGGACAGTAAATGCGGTTCACAAAGTAGAAGATACCAATGACACCGACAAAGGTATGAAACCCTCCATGCATGGACAGTAAATGTGGTTTACAAGGTGGAAGATACCAATAACACATACAATGGGATGAAACCCTCCATGCATGGACAGTAAATGCGGTTCACAAAGTAGAAGATACCAATGACACCGACAAAGGTATGAAACCCTCCATGCATGGACAGTAAATGTGGTTTACAAGGTGGAAGATACCAATAACACATACAATGGGATGAAACCCTCCATGCATGGACAGTAAATATGGTTTACAAGGTGGAAGACACCAATGACATCGACAATGGGATGAAACCCTCCATGCATGGACAGCAAATGTGGTTTACAAGGTGGAAGATACCAATAACACATACAATGAGATGAAACCCTCCATGCATGGACAGTAAATGCGGTTCACAAAGGAGAAGATTCCAATGACACCGACAAAGGTATGAAACCCTCCATGCATGGACAGTAAATGTGGTTTACAAGGTGGAAGATACCAATAACACATACAATGGGATGAAACCCTCCATGCATGGACAGTAAATGTGGTTTACAAGGTGGAAGATACCAATGACATCGACAAAGGGATGAAACCCTCCATGCATGGACAGTAAATGTGGTTTACAAGGTGGAAGATACCAATGACATCGACAAAGGGATGAAACCCTCCATGCATGGACAGTAAATGCGGTTCACAAAGTAGAAGATACCAATGACACCGACAAAGGTATGAAACCCTCCATGCATGGACAGTAAATGTGGTTTACAAGGTGGAAGATACCAATAACACATACAATGGGATGAAACCCTCCATGCATGGTCAGTAAATGCGGTTCACAAAGTAGAAGATACCAATGACATCGACAAAGGGATGAAACCCTCCATGCATGGACAGTAAATGTGGTTTACAAGGTGGAAGATACCAATAACACCGACAAAGGGATGAAACCATCTATGCATGGACAGTAAATGTGGTTTACAAGGTGGAAGATACCAATAACACCGACAAAGGGATGAAACCATCTATGCATGGACAGTAAATGTGGTTTACAAGGAGGAAGATACCAATGACACCGACAAAGGGATGAAACTCTCAATGCATGGACAGTAAATGTGGTTTACAAGGAGGAAGATACCAATGACACCGACAAAGGGATGAAACCCTCAATGCATGGACAGTAAATGTGGTTTACAAGGAGGAAGATACCAATGACACCGACAAAGGGATGAAACCCTCAATGCATGGACAGTAAATGTGGTTTACAAGGAGGAAGATACCAATAACACATACAATGGGATGAAACTCTCAATGCATGGACAGTAAATGTGGTTTACAAGGTGGAAGATACCAATGACACCGACAAAGGGATGAAACCCTCAATGCATGGACTGTTTTTAGCTCCAATTTTTAGGCCAAGAGAGGTAATCTTATTAAAACTTCCGCAATCACTCCTAAAGAGCATAACAGATATATAACGATAACAGCCTTCAGTAATAGATAATACTCAAGATACCGCTATCACAAATATGTTGAATGAATTACGGCAAATATTACATGTCAAATTATTTATCTCTAATATATTACGGCAAATATTACATGTCAAATTATTTATCTCTAATATATTACGGCAAATATTACATGTCAAATTATTTATCTCTAATATATTACGGCAAATATTACATGTCAAATTATTTATCTCTAATATATTACGGCAAAAATTACATGTCAAATTATTTATCTCTAATATATTACGGCAAATATTACATGTCGAATTATTTACCTCTAATATATTACGGCAAATATTACATGTCAAATTATTTATCTCTAATATATTACGGCAAATATTAAATGTCAAATTATTTATCTCTAATATATTAAAAGATACATAGTTAATAAATTACAAAAACAAACAAATAAACAAAAAAAAAGAAATTAACAATCAGAACGCTCAACCAGAACGAATACCAGATACGAAGTGTCTAAATCTCTCAAAAGCGAAACAAAACACTTCCGCGGAATCGTAAGGCTGATTCCGACTTTAGCGCGTACCAAGGCAGAAGCGGAATGGGAACCATTAAAGAGAAATAATTTAAAATACTTCCAGTTTCCCTGTAAAATATTCGATCTTAACAAAGGCTGTTAAAAGGCCAAGCTTATTGTGCTGAAAGTCCTAAAAAAATGTGTGGGAAGTATAACCGATTCCCAGGCACTATAATCTCGTTCATTCGTGGATGTTCCCAGAGGACCTCAATAGGTTTAGCGGACTTAAAAGTTCTTTGATTAATTAAACTCTTTTAACATCTATCTTGTAAAATGAATTATTATTGCAGATTAAATATACATTGTGAGGAACAATGCTCGACGGCGGATGAAATTGTTCAGCCTGGTTTAACGTTTTACCCATCACGAACTTAATGACTGTTCGAGCAAGTCAAATCTGTATTATTTATACTACTATGAAGTGTCTCTCTTCGCAGAGAGACATTCTATATTAACTTGTATTAATTTCTGGCATTTTGATTTTACAAGGATTGTTGCTTTTTGTTTCTTAGAGTAACATTGGTTTTAAACAAAATTTATCACTTTTTCATAGCCCTTTATTTCTTTAGTGCTAAAATATATTATTAGAAATTTTATTATTACTATTTATTAGAAATACACTGTAGTTAAATTTATTAATAAATACACAAAAACCTCTTAACCACAAACTTCCTTTATTTTACCCTTATGTACATTTCAGTTACCAAGTAACCATCCTCAGAGGGATAACACAGTGTTTGTATGTTATCCTTCTGAGGATGGTTACTTGGTAACTGAAATGTACATAAGGGTAAAATAAAGAAGGTTTGTGGTTAAGAGGTTTTTGTGTATTTATTATTAAATTGTATTATGTTTGATCCCTTAGCAAATGCTTAATTACAACCAGTAGAGCTAAGGACGTAATTGTCTCATTTAAAGAATCTACGTAATAGAGGTTTTAATCAAATATATTTAATGTGGTTAACAATGCTGTAACAAATGTAGTTAATAGTAAACCCTTATTAAATGTTGACAAATTTACTGAATAAAAATTTCATTTAGCAATTTTATTGAAACAGGTCTTTAGAAAATGTCAAATGCGATCAACACAAATTTATTGCGTTTATTCATGTCGCAATATAGGTAGCTAGTGAAAAATACTTAAATAATGTTTCATTTGGAAAAAGAGTATTTGTGAATTTCAAGTTATAAAATAGGTCTATTGTATTTTATAGTTCGTTTATTAAAATAATAATTGAGGTAAAGGCAAATTAAAAATTATAAACAGTATATTTTACATATGTTGCTCAATGTAAAAGAAGGTTTATCTAATATAAATTTACTATGTGGCAATAAGTGGGCGTGTTCAACAGGAGTGAATACTTCATTCAAGAATGTACTTAATAGCATCTAGTTATTGTACTTAGTAATAGAGGAATGCAGCCAATAGAAAGCCTTTGTTAGATGTTGAAATATTTTGTAAAAAATCTATTTAATGAATTTAAATTGATATTAAAAAGTGTTAGTCTCGCTTAACCCCTTACTGGTTTGTGACGACTATACACGACACGAGCGGAATGCTGAAAAACGGCCGCTGCCGCGTATACACGTCACGTCAATGGCCTGATCGTATTTATTCCGTTTATGCCGCGTTTGCTCGACAAAGTTCATCCGAATGCCGTTAGATCGTGTGCATATATCTTCAAGCAAATATTTTGTAATATGATACTATTTTTACCAATGTTTATTTCGATTCAAGACGTTTGAATTGTCAGTTGCCAACGGTCAACCTGCTGTGCATTTGTGCTTGTCTATTCGTTTGTTTCATAGTGTTATTTATGCAATTTAATTATTTTATGTATAGTGTAGTTAGTGTTTAAAGTTATTTATAGTAAAAAAAAAAAAAAAAAAAAAAAAAAATTATATTTCTGTTTACTTTTTCAAGAGAGATATTTCTTGAACTTTGGCTTTAGGTTATAAAGGTACATTCTATAAAATGGATGAATTTTTGAGTGACAGACAATTGCATGAATTGTTGTTAGAAAGTGCTTCTGATAGTGATCCAGAAGATGAAATAGATGAATTAGGGGAGGAAATTGAGATAGAAGACAATGCTCCTCTAGTATTAGGCCCTCAGGTGCAAAATCCAAACCCAGTAAATGCAACTGCTGTCCTTCCAAATCTAAATAGCTTTGTTTGGGAAAACTACCACTCTGCTGGAAAAAAATTAACTGAAAAAGTTTTCACTGGAGATCCAGGAATAAAGGTAACGATACAAAATCATAATGATCCATATGAACTATTCAAGTTATTTATCACAGATGAGTTGGTTGATATTATTGTGCAACAAGAATTTTTCACAGAAAAAAGAGAAAATGCCATGAGGAGGTGTGCTGTGTGTTCCAAGCATAACATACGGCGTGAGTCACGTTATCAGTGTAATGAGAGCGACGTGGCACTTTGCGTTTCACCATGCTTTAAAATATTCCACACACAGAAAAACTTCTAAAATGTGTAAAATTGTAGACTTGTGATGTACAGTTTTAGCCTAGTGTTTTTTTTCTTTTTTTCTAGTATTAGTGAATATATGGATATGTAGAACTGAAATTCTGTAAAAAACGTCAAAATGTAAGTAAATTTCACTTTCTTCCATAAAAATATTTTTTTTAAATTTTGATTTTATGTTTAATAGGTGTGTAATATTATAACAAATAAAAATAAGTAATAAAAAAATAGGCCCTTTTGGGTTGTTAAAGTGAAATTTAAATCGACCGTTAAGGGGTTAAGGAAGTTTTTAGTTCAAAAATAAAAATAACTCAATATCATTGTATTGAATTAACTATCGTAGGATTTATAAAATATAAATTAATAAAAGTGATATTATTTTTGCTAGTAAGAATATTTATTAATAACGTGTCAATTTAATAAAGTACTATAAATAAAGTAGTATAACCTACATGTTAAACAGCTGTTCCCCAACATAACTTATAGCATAAAGTCATGTGTTGTATCATATGTTATTACCTAATTTAAACTAAAATAGGAAAAGCATCCCGTGACACGTGACGAAGTGTGACGAATGAGATGGTTTTCTGCCATGCCAAATATACAAGCATAACCAACTTCACATATTCCACCTAACTTCACCTAATTTGTTTGCACCGTAGATTACGTCATAGAAAGAGAAATTAGTATATTTAGAACCGAATGGTTTGACAAACTTTTTTTGTATTTGTTTACATGGTATATTTTCTTAATAAAATGTATTTTCTTGTTTCAGGTAATTTACCACGTCACGTGAATGTAACGGGGATGAGGAGTGAGGGGTGAGGGTGAGTACTGACACACTTAGTCACCCTTAATTCGCAGGAGCTTGAAAAGATTGGAAGACAGCTTTATTATTCTGTTTAACTAAGCGTGTCGTTTGATATATTTTCAGCAATGTTTTTCACTTTATATTTTCCTTTTCTAATTGTTTATCCAAATTAGCGCTTTTACTTCATTCAGTAAATTCTGTTCTCTCTTCGATTTCTTATTATATACGCAAGCAAAGATGCTAACTTTACAAAATCAAATTTTAGTATTTTTGTCCAAGATAAAGTTTAATGTTCTTCACCATCGTTAAAAGTCTGACTTCTCATTCAATATTTATGTTGTAAGAGTGTTGATGTTTTCATTTCTGAAAATGCTTCTGCAAAGATAATGTAACCATTTCAGTAGGTTGTGTTTTTATTCATTGCTTATATTTTTAAATTATCTTTTACCTATTTTTTAAGTGAATACATTTTTTTCTTGAAATGTTCGTAGGTCTTGAATGATACTAATCGTAATGATAATCATCTGATCCGTCACGAAGTGTTATTCATATTTTAGCTTGAAGCCGAACTGTAGAGTTAATCTATTTTTAATGTGTGACAATATACACGGCTCCAATATTTTACTCTAATATACGACTCTAATGTTTGAAAATATCCAAGACTGTAACGTTTGACAATATTCACGACTCTTCATGTTTGACAGTATTGAAGTCGGTAGTGTTTGATATTATTCAAGACGGTGATTTTTGAAAATATTCCCGACTCTATTGTTTCACAATGTTCACGACTCTAATATTTGATAATATTCAAGACGGTAAATTTTAACAATATCTATGAATATTGTGGGACAATATTCACGAATTTAATGTTTGACAGTATTCACGACTCTAATGTTTGACAGTATTGAAGTCGGTAATGTTTGATATTATTCAAGACGGTGATTTTTGAAAATATTCCCGACTCTATTGTTTCACAATGTTCACGACTCTAATATTTGATAATATTCAAGACGGTAAATTTTAACAATATCTATGAATATTGTGGGACAATATTCACGAATTTAATGTTTGACAGTATTCACGACTCTAATGTTTGACAGTATTGAAGTCGGTAGTGTTTGATATTATTCAAGACGGTGATTTTTGAAAATATTCCCGACTCTATTGTTTCACAATGTTCACGACTCTAATATTTGATAATATTCAAGACGGTAAATTTTAACAATATCTATGAATATTGTGGGACAATATTCACGAATTTAATGTTTGACAGTATTCACGACTCTAATGTTTCACAATGTTCACGACTCTAATATTTGACAGAATTCAAGACTTTCATTTTTGACAATATTCAAGTCGGTAGTGTTTGATATTATTCAAGACGGTGATTTTTGAAAATATTTATGACTCTATTGTTTCACAATGTTCACGACTCTAATATTTGATAATATTCAAGACGGTAAATTTTAACAATATCTACGAATATTGTGTGACAATATTCACGAATTTATTGTTTGACAGTATACGCGACTTTAATGTTTCACAATGTTCACGACTCTAATATTTGACAGAATTCGAGACTTTCATTTTTGACAATATTCAAGTCGGTAGTGTTTGATATTATTCAAGACGGTGATTTTTGAAAATATTCCCGACTCTATTGTTTCACAATGTTCACGACTCTAATATTTGATAATATTCAAGACGGTAAATTTTAACAATATCTACGAATATTGTGTGACAATATTCACGAATTTATTGTTTGACAGTATACGCGACTCTAATGTTTCACAATGTACACGACTCTAATATTTGACAGAATTCAAGACTTTCATTTTTGACAATATTCAAGTCGGTAGTGTTTGATATTATTCAAGACGGTGATTTTTGAAAATATTTATGACTCTATTGTTTCACAATGTTCACGACTCTAATATTTGATAGAATTCAAGACTTTCATTTTTGACAATATTCAAGTCGGTAGTGTTTGATATTATTCAAGACGGTGATTTTTGAAAATATTTATGACTCTATTGTTTCACAATGTTCACGACTCTAATATTTGATAATATTCAAGACGGTAAATTTTAACAATATCTATGAATATTGTGGGACAATATTCACGAATTTAATGTTTGACAGTATTCACGACTCTAATGTTTCACAATGTTCACGACTCTAATATTTGACAGAATTCAAGACTTTCATTTTTGACAATATTCAAGTCGGTAGTGTTTGATATTATTCAAGACGGTGATTTTTGAAAATATTCCCGACTCTATTGTTTCACAATGTTCACGACTCTAATATTTGATAATATTCAAGACGGTAAATTTTAACAATATCTACGAATATTGTGTGACAATATTCACGAATTTATTGTTTGACAGTATACGCGACTCTAATGTTTCACAATGTTCACGACTCTAATATTTGACAGAATTCAAGACTTTCATTTTTGACAATATTCAAGTCGGTAGTGTTTGATATTATTCAAGACCGTGATTTTTGAAAATATTTATGACTCTATTGTTTCACAATGTTCACGACTCTAATATTTGATAGAATTCAAGACTTTCATTTTTGACAATATTCAAGTCGGTAGTGTTTGATATTATTCAAGACGGTGATTTTTGAAAATATTTATGACTCTATTGTTTCACAATGTTCACGACTCTAATATTTGACAGAATTCAAGACTTTCATTTTTGACAATATTCAAGTCGGTAGTGTTTGATATTATTCAAGACGGTGATTTTTGAAAATATTTATGACTATTGTTTCACAATATTCACGACTCTAATATTTGATAATATTCAAGACGGTTATTTTTGACAATATCTATGAATATTGTGTGACAATATTCACGAATTTAATGTTTGACAATATTCACGACTCTAATGTTTCACAATGTTCACGACTCTAATATTTGATAATATTCAAGACGGTAAATTTTAACAATATCTACGAATATTGTGTGACAATATTCACGAATTTAATGTTTGACAATATTCACGACTCTAATGTTTCACAATGTTCAAAACTCTAATGTTTGACAAAATTCAAGATGGTAATTTTTGGCAATATTTACGACTATATTGTTTGACAATATTCACGACTTTAATGTTTGATAATATTCAAGACGATAATGTTTGACAATATTTACTGCTCCTAAAATTCAACTATGTTTACATTTCTTAATGTTTAAATATCGACTCTAATGTTTAACAATATTCAAAACTGTAATATTTGACAATATTCATGCCCTTATTGTTTGACAATATTTACGAGTATATTGTTTAACATTATTCACAACTATAATGCTTGAAAATATTCACAACTCTACGGCTCTAATATATGACAATATTTATTTTATAGATGATTTACGGCTCTAATGTGTAACAATGTTTACGTTCTTAATGTGTGACAATGTTTACGTTCTTAATGTGTGACAATGTTTACGTTCTTAACGTGTGACAATGTTTACGTTCTTAATGTGTAACAATGTTTACGTTCTTAATGTGTGACAATGTTTACGTTCTTAATGTGTAACAATGTTTACGTTCTTAATGTGTGACAATGTTTACGTTCTTAATGTGTGACAATGTTTACGTTTTTAATGTGTAACAATGTTTACGTTCTTAATGTGTAACAATGTTTACGTTCTTAATGTGTAACAATGTTTACGTTCTTAATGTGTAACAATGTTTACGTTCTTAATGTGTAACAATGTTTACGTTCTTAATGTGTAACAATGTTTACGTTCTTAATGTGTAACAATGTTTACGTTCTTAATGTGTAACAATGTTTACGTTCTTAATGTGTAACAATGTTTACGTTCTTAATGTGTAACAATGTTTACGTTCTTAATGTGTAACAATGTTTACGTTCTTAATGTGTAACAATGTTTACGTTCTTAATGTGTAACAATGTTTACGTTCTTAATGTGTAACAATGTTTACGTTCTTAATGTGTAACAATGTTTACGTTCTTAATGTGTAACAATGTTTACGTTCCTAATGTGTGACAATGTTTACGTTCTTAATGTGTGACAATGTTTACGTTCTTAATGTGTGACAATGTTTACGTTCTTAATGTGTGACAATGTTTACGTTCTTAATGTGTAACAATGTTTACGTTCTTAATGTGTGATAATGTTTACGTTCTTAATGTGTGACAATGTTTTCGTTCTTAATGTGTAACAATGTTTACGTTCTTAATGTGTGACAATGTTTACGTTCTTAATGTGTAACAATGTTTACGTTCTTAATGTGTAACAATGTTTACGTTCTTAATGTGTGACAATATTTACAGCTACGAATTTTTAATAGTATTTAAATACGCCAATGTTAGACAATAATCACGAGTCTATTTGATAAAATTTGCATTGTTGGACAGTAATTATCGACTCTACGCATTAATAGAGAGCAAATTGTTCTGTGTTAAATTAAAGAACATATCTTTTCACGTATTCGTTTAGGAAACAGACTAACTTTGAGATAAATTTAAAGCGATTTGTTTCTCAAGCATTGTTATTCCGAAGTTACTATGGCCTTACTGACGTCAGCTAACAAAGCCTCATTGTATTCTTTATATTAATTAAAATCACATTGGCTGGATATAAACCGGTCTTTTGTTTCTCACAGTTTCAGTTTTTATTAAGAATGCAACGTCGTTTTCAATGGCATTCCACCGCCTGACATTAGACCCAACAGGACGCTGTATCCGCGGGTGGATAATTACCCACAATTAACTAATAGCGACTATTTGTACACAAAAATAACCCAACATTTATTCGAATCTCCGAGAGATACGTGTTTAAACCAACTGGTTTCCTCATTTATCCCACGATATTTTCCATACGTTGAATACTTTAATTTCTTATCTAATCGTTTCTATGTTTTTTTTTATCTGCGTCAATGTGTGTCAAACATTTTCCTTAGAATTTGTTACTTTTGAGCCTCTTTTGATAGTCACAGTGGGGGGGGGAGGTATTCTCTTGGACCTAGAGACAATCTTTGCCGTATTCGCAAGCAAGCAGAATGACTTTTTTCTTATCAAGAAGTAGCAACGCTACATTCTACCTTTACTACTCTTTGTCACTATATAACGCATAAATGCATCTCTTCCAATTTAATTAATAATGTGTGCCATTATTCTCGCTTTTAGTGGGCCGTTTTATTTTATTTGCCTCGATTCCCCTTAGACGTTGTACATAAGTTTCAATAACCTTAACGTCGTCAGATTTAAACAGCTTTAACTGGTCAATTTTATAACGTCATTTTCTTCTTGTATTCATTGTAACCCAAATATTTCAAAACTCTCACACTAAATGATGCAAACAAACTTCATATAGTCTTATGTACGTAACTTGAACGCCTGGGAAGATTTGAGGTGCTATATTTCATTATGAATTAATAACTGATTCTGTAACTATTAATAACTTCAAACTTAATAACTATAAAAAATTCTCGAAATTTTAAACTCGACTATCTTATTTGTATCTCTTCAAATACGTTTATTTATTTATTTATTTTTTTACTTATAAAAATTATTAACTATAATATAGTTAGTTTATTGTATATTTTATAGAAAATTTGCAATATTTTTGAAAAGTATTTTTATATGGATTATAATATTCAAGATGGATAAGTGAAGAAGACATTTAGATGTACATTTCTTGAACGCTTTGGAAGATATAGGAACTTAAATGCTTTAAGAGTATGAATAGAAAATACTAATTTGTTGGTTACATCTTCATGTTAGCTTCTAGTTTTTACCTATAAACCTATTTACTTATTCACACATGTAATATATTGACAAATGTATTTAGTTTAAAAAATACTGTTTGTATAACTTTGATTAACAAATAAAAAACTACAAACAAAAATTAAAAAAACTGCAACCAAACTGGAAATCACGGTACATTTTGCTTTTTTTAAAGTATTCGAATAAAATCTTTATTGTTTTACTCTTTGAAAAATCGGGAAAACAACTATGAGCTAGTTCACTGTACATTTTAGATCCAAATTATGATTTTTTTATGACAAGATTTGATGATAAGATAGATATCTTTAAAGATACGAGAAATTAAATTCCATTATGAATGAAAAACCTGTCGTATAACTATGAATAAATAAAAACTACAAACAATAATACATAACTGTGAACACAAAGGCGTGACACATTCTGCGTCATTTGACGTACTCAGTTTTTTTCTAATACAAAAAAAAATTATGAAACAATGAGAAAACCTGTAGTAAAACTATAAATATATTCTCCAACAACTTATTACAATAACGCGATGTACATCTCTAAATTCAGGGTGGATAAGTGAACGAGGTATAATATTACGTATATATTTTGAATGCTATAGAAGATATGAGACATCAACATGTTTTTGTATTCATTTTACTTCAAATATTTCCAAACACTCTTTGTACTTATGCAAACACAATGTAAGTAACTTGATAAATGGTATTTTTGCCTAACACTTGGCTTGTTACACAGCTTATTATAATGTAACTGTATCTGGTCTCTCATATCGATTACTTAAGTTTAACTTTACAATACAAATAGATCCCACGTTCAGATTTACACTTTTTTTAAAATAATTTTACAAATTTAAATAGAAATATGTTTTTAAAATATTACTATTTGTCATTTAAATAGATTACAAGTTAATACAGAATTGTTTTTATAATACGCTTTTAATGTTATCTTCTTTTTTCAATTTCTTCTGTTATTTCACACTTTATATATATATATATATATATATATATATATACAAATTTTCAATCGTAATAAAATACTTTTTATAAATCCACTCAAAACTTTTTAAAACTTGTAGTGGATGACAATTGATGTTAATACAATTTAGTACAAATAATAATTCATTAATTAAATTTTAAATGAATTATATTTAATTTTATTAAAATCTATGAGTAAATATGGGATGAAAACTCTTTAGAAAAGAGCAAGGTATGCAGTAAAGTTATTTCCTCCCATTTGGCTTAAAATAATTTCAACTAATTATTTCAAAAATCAGTTGATTTTAGGTTACGCTAAAGCGTAAGTGATAGAACAGCTGTTTTATCGCGTAGGATGTATTACTTTATTTATATTATATGTAATTATTTAACAAAAAGTAACTAAAATAATGTTTGATAATGACCAAAGTAGGAAGTGGCTTTAAAAATGTCTAGTTTATATTACTAAACTTGTTGTATAAGGTAAAAGATTTTAAAGGTGGGACGATACGAATGCTTACTCTTTTAAATAAACATAGTCAATATAATAAAAAATAAATATTGTAAAGTGTTTTTACGTAAAATATTCAATGTAAACGTTGATATAAATACGTGGCGAACGACTTGCAAGTAAAGCTTGAGATTGCTTCTCGTATTCACCTCAGTAACATACAGCTTCAATATGAGCTGAAATTATCACTAATCTTGGCTCTCTTTGGAAGCCGCTTTTATCCTCCTCAAAGAAGGAATATGATTTCTAATGTATATAGAAATACTGTATATTGAAATGGAAATATTCTCTACACTGAAATTTATGTCAGTAGGGATGTAGTTTTATATTCTAAATTTACTTTGGGCATTGTTTAAATGAGAAAACTGATAAGTGATTAAAACAGATCTAATACAATTAGATTTTAAGCAGTATTAAATATCGATATATATATATATATATATATATATATATATTATATTATATTATATTAAATATGGTGATACGTTTTCTTGTGACATAGTTAGTGAATAAAAATATTTCAAATACAAGAGTAATTTAATTTTTACATTATTCAAATCTTAACATTTTTTATTATAAACATCATTTCCTTCGTGCATATTACTTTGATTATTATTTTTATTATACTTTTAATTATATTGTCAGTTTTGTAAGTCATTTATATATTTGTTTCTTTAAATAATCTTGTAATTATGTTTATTTTGTAACCTGTGAATGTAAAAGTTGTCTTAATTTTTTTGATCTCTTGAATTATTTACAAAGTGATTGTTGATTTTCGAGTTTCTTATTATGTTTTTACTAACATAATAGTTAAATAATATGTAATACCTGAATTATTTAGATATTACAATTACTAGAAACAATGACAAAATTTGAATATAACATACATAGAAAACCAACGCAGACAAATCAATAAATACCAACTTATTCAAATCATCCTCATAGCCAAAAAAATGGCAGCATTTGTATGTATAATTTATTTAATAGTATGAATAAATGATCAAATAAAAGAGGAATATATAAAATATAAAAAAGGATAAAAAAGAAAAACTGTAGCTAAATTAAATAATAACATAATAAGAATTCAGAAAATCAACAGTAACATTGTAAATAATAGAAAGAACAAACAAATGTTGACAACTTTTACATTCACAGGTAACGAAATAAACAAAATTGCAAGAAAATTTAAAGAAACAAATTTACAAATTACTTAAAAAACTGATAATAAAATTTAAAATATAATGAACAATAACAATAATCAAAATAAAATGCATAACGAAATGGTGTATATAATATAAAATGCAAAGATTGTAATCGAGCATATGTACTACAAACAAAGATGAAATTAAAAGAAAGATATAATGAATATTTAAACGCTTATATGAAACCGAACATATACAAATCAAACGCTGCTGCACATTGTATCAACAATGGATACAGATTTCCTGAAATAGGAAATATGAAGTTATTAAAGAAATAGACAACGGGTTTTAAATGAATACATATGAAATATTAAAAATTTATAAACATAAATTGGAAAACAAATTATTTAATGAACAAATTCAAGTGAAATCGAAACGTCAAACTATTAACCTTTTGATTGATGTCATGGCAAAAGTTTCACAGTGTATAAGTACCAATAAACACATGGTTGAATTGTAGTACATATGATTTAATTTTTGTAAACATTGCTATGTCATTGTTTTTCCTGAAGATGCTAATATTTGTTTTATTGGCGAAAAGCTTTGAATAATATATAAACTAAACTATTCTTACATTTGGAATATTTTTATTCATTCAATGTATATATGTGTGTGTGTGTGTGTGTGTGTGTGTATGTGTGCGTGTACATATATATATATATATATATATATATATATATATATATATATATATATATATATATATATAGTCTATATATATATCTATATATATATATATATATATATATATATATATATATATATATATATATATATATATATATATATATAATACGTTTTCTTGTTTAATAATTTAAAATAACATAGGTTATGGATATAAAATAATAAATATTCTTGTATTTGAATAACCTATGTTATTTTAAAATAAATAAATATATATATATATATATATATATATATATATATATATATGTATGTGTGTGTGTACATATATATATATATATATATATATATATATATATATGTGTGTGTGTGTACATATATATATATATATATATATATATATATATATATGTGTGTGTGTGTGTGTACATATATATATATATATATATATATATATATATATATATGTGTGTGTGTGTGTGTGTGTGTGTGTAAAGAACTAAGTCAAAATACAAATACAAGAATTATAAAATTGAATTTACAATTATTCTTGTATATTATATTCTTGTATTTGTATTTTGATTTTGTTCTTTATTAATACAAGAGAAGACATTATAATAATATGTCTAGTATAATATAATATGTTTAGTATAATATATTGTATTATATATATATTATTATTTTATATATTGGATATATAAATATGTATGACGTCAACAAATACCAAAATCCGGACCGAACATCCCACCAGAAAAATAGAGCAAATCAATTCAATGATTCGAAAATGGTCAAGTGACCGAAATGTACCTCATCACATAAGGTAAAATTATTGCACTTAATGGTGGATAAAATTACTTACAATAGTGTTATATTAACTTCATAAAGTCAGTGCAACGGAAAATAATGGATAACGTGAAATATCACGATATATATATATATATATATATATATATATATATATATATATAGGCTTTTATATATATATATACATATATATATATATATATATATATATATATATATATATATTTATATATATATATATATACTGTATATATGTCTATGCTTATTGCGTCCAAGGATAAATGCTTTTCAATACAATGTTTTGTGTGTGAGTGTAAGCCCCCGTTTGTGTGTGCAAAATGTACTACATCCACTCATTGCACTACTTTCCGAAGAAATTCTACCTACTCAACATTTCGCACTTGACACTGAAGTAAAAACCTGCTATTGCAGAGGTCGAGGTGGGGTCTCAGTGTGTTCACCTCGTCAGGGCTAAATGTGTTTCCTCTCTCGAGCTCAAGTGACGGGAAATATTTATGAAAAGATATTATTTACATAATTCAGAACACCTTAAACCATTTTATTTGGTTTAAAATTAATATTTACTTGTTTTGCAGTTTGGATTAATTTGTATATATTTGCTCTACAAATTTTACTTTTGGTCAAATAAATTGATTTGACATATGTCGAAATTGTCGAAACATTACTCTGTAATGTTGTTTTGTAATATTAACTTGAGATAATATTATTTTAAACTAATTTAATTTTATAAAACTCAATCTTAAAGTTTTACCCAACTGTAAGACGCTGTTGATAATAGTAGAAATAGGTAAGCAAAAGTAAGAAAGCCTGAGTAAAAAAGAGGTGAAGTATATTTGAGGACAATTTTACATAGGTTTTTCGAAAAGTTTGAATGGAAATGAATATTTATATAAAATGGGAGAGAAGAGAAGAAGAGACGACGTGATCCAGATTATGATTCGGGTCCGTACTTTCCAGGGAAGTAGCTGCCATCGTCTTGTACTTTGTAAGCGTAAGCATAGGGGTAGCCAGCAGCAGCATATGGGTAGGCGGCATAGGGGTAGCCAGCAGCAGCGTAGGGATAGGCGGCATAGGGGTAGGCGGCGGCTGCGTAGGGGTAGGCGGCGGCGGCTGCGTATGGGTAAGCTGTAATAAGATTTAATGTGCCAGTTAACAATTTGATTATACATATTCATAAAGTCTTATTTTAAAATATAATTAATATTTAAATCATCGAAGATATTCTAAACACAAACTTATTTTTGGTTGCTCCCTAAAGTTAACTAGTTCTTTCCTTCAACAGCTTTGTAGTGATACGTTACATTACATTGAAGAACAGTGATTGAACGTGTCTTGTAATTTCAATTACAAATTTACAACTTTTTTAACAATTTTCCGCTTTATAATTATAAATTGTATTATTTAACTTTTACAATCTTCCACTGAGTAATGTGTACATCGAAACAAAAAGCTTTTGTAAACCAAACACACTCCGTGAATGAACTATTTGTACCGAGAGCGGCTTGTGTTCTATTACGCTAGTGATAAATGAGGTTTATAATTACCCTGTGCAAGATTGTTACTGTCACGTGGTGACAATAAATGTTAATTACTTATAAAATTCTTAAAAGTTAGGTAATTTTATTTATGTTTAGAAACTTTGCTAAAAATATGGAGCGGATCTTTATAAGGAATTTTTCCTCAGAACGTAAATGGTCCTAGTTTAAAATTTGAGCAAATTTTGTGAAATCGTTATTTCAGGGTTGTTATTGTGAAACAATGTAAATTGTAGTAATTATCATTATTATACAATTTTTCAAGAGATGTTTATATAAAATATTGTTTAGAATTACTGACTATAGTATTAACAGTGTTGTATGAACTTACCTCCCAAGTAGGCCCTCTTCTCACGTATCTCTGCAAGTGCGACAGCGCAAAGTGCCAAAACAAGGACCTGATTTGAACAAAATAGCCCAATAAAAATATCGTTACACAACAGTTGTCTTATATTTTCAAAAGACTTCACTATCATTTTCTATATTTGAATTTTGGATGATTTTTTTACTACAAATTTTTATTTTTTGAGAAAAGTGTTGTCTTTTGATGTTATTTTCTAAATCTTTTCTGAATATATCAAACATAATTCTTATAATATACAGGCCTTTTTTCTATTATTATTTTTAAATGCGGAAAATTGTAGCATCTATTTCACTTATATAGCTTAATTATATTTAAAACGTTTACTACTAGAAATAAAGTAATATAAACTAACGACAAATAGTCAGAGAAAGCGAGGTTTTACTTTCAAGAAATAGGCTCTTCTTCACTAGATTATATTTTTGCAAGTTATAAAAACTCTAAAAGCCATAGAAGATTTTACATTTTTTTTGTATCAAATATTTGTTATAATCTTCTTATACTTTCAAATATTTTAAAGTTCTAAAACAAAATCCTTTAATAGAAATTTTACAGTAATTTAATATAATATTCCAATAACGATAACTTTAAAGGGTAGAATTTTTAAAATTGTTTACATTTTTAAACCTAGCAAAAAGTCACCTTAAAAACCTTTTTTGTTAAAAATTTTTTCAACAATTTTGCTTCATATATATTTACTTTTTTAAGCATTTTAATTCTAGTTTATTATTTTGCAGTTAAGAACACAGAATTTTATAACTATATTCACCTATCCTTTACAAGACAATCGGAATCGACTTAGGGCATACTTCAAATATAATGTTTGTTATTTAGTCAAATCGTTTTTACCAACTATACGAGTATAACTTATATTTATTATTATAAAAAGCTTAAACTATCATTTTTAAAATAAAACTGAAAGCTATGCTTAATTTTAAAGTATCAGACGCCTGCTTGAAAGTTATTATTTTACACAAATTATTTAATTTGTTTGTCAAGAAAGTATTTCCTTAAATGGATAATTCTAATGCATCCTACTAGGCTTGTGTAAGGTTTTGAATTGTAATATAAAATATAAATTAATCTTTTCAATAAGGCAAGACCTATAAATGCAGTTGAGGTAAATAAAAGGACCTCGAGTACTCCGTTCAGAGTTAGTATAATTTGTTAAACTATTCTCAACTCTTCAGCGCTTATATAAACAGTTATTTAGTAGAAAAGAAGCCTGTATATGTAGCTTTATATAATATTATTTTGCCTTATATGTTTCAAAAAAGTTTGTTTATTTCTTTTTATTATTAATTAAAAATCAGGCTATATATTACTTACCAAACACTTGGTAACGGCCATTTCTGCAAAATGTATCGCTGAACACAAGTAGTTCAAAGACAAAAGTCGACTGATAAAGTGTTGAACAGGTCCGTCTGTTTTATACGTCTCCCAACAAAGGAAACACAATTGTGCGTTAAAAATAAAGCAATTCCAAACTGAAGCAATGGCAACCTTGGATAGAGGGACTTCATGGGCGTTGGTCGGGGACAAACAAGATCAGGAATATGTTACTAAGTCAGTGTTCAAGTCACCACTAACAAGTATGCGCTAATAAAATCATGCAATGTCTTCATTACCTATGTGTGTGTGTGTGTGTGTGTGTGTGTGTGTGTGTGTGTGTGTGTGTGTGTGTGTGTGTGTGTGTGTGTGTGTGTGTGTGTGTGTGTGTGTGTGTGTGTGTGTGTGTGTGTGTGTGTGTGTGTGTGTGTGTGTGTGTGTGTGTGTGTGTGTGTGTGTGTGTGTGTGTGTGTGTGTGTGTGTGTGTGTGTGTGTGTGTGTGTGTGTGTGTGTGTGTGTGTGTGTGTGTGTGTGTGTGTGTGTGTGTTAAAATCCTGCACCTGCCAGATTTTTGCTTGCTCTTACCCAAAGTACTAATTTGAAAAACGTTCAACAGGCTTTCCCCATGAGAGGGCACTTTTTGCGACTATAAAAAGATACCTGAAGAGACACGTAAAATCGTGTAATCTGTAAAATAACCTAATTTAACTGAATAGTAAAGCAGGAGAACTTATTATCAAGGAGGTAGATACCTCAGAAATCTTCCTATTCAAGAACTGGCTGTAAACTTACTACACGAAAACTGTGATTTCTGAGAAAAGTAGTCTTCGACATGTTCCAAAAAATGCAACAGTTGACTTTGAAATCAGTTCATTGACTCACTTCATTTATAACAAAACTCTACCTGGTACTATTATATGCAGTACTACAGTCAACAGCATCGTTAAATCACTTCATTTATAACAAAACTCTACCTGGTACTATTATATGCAGTACTACAGTCAACAGCATCGTTAAATCACTTCATTTATAACAAAACTCTACCTGGTACTATTATATGCAGTACTGCAGTCAACAGCATCGTTAAATCACTTCATTTATAACAAAACTCTACCTGGTACTATTATATGCAGTACTGCAGTCAACAGCATCGTTAAATCACTTCATTTATAACAAAACTCTACCTGGTACTATTATATGCAGTACTACAGTCAACAGCATCGTTAAATCACTTCATTTATAACAAAACTCTACCTGGTACTATTATATGCAGTACTACAGTCAACAGCATCGTTAAATCACTTCATTTATAACAAAACTCTACCTGGTACTATTATATGCAGTACTACAGTCAACAGCATCGTTAAATCACTTCATTTATAACAAAACTCTACCTGGTACTATTATATGCAGTACTACAGTCAACAGCATCGTTAAATCACTTCATTTATAACAAAACTCTACCTGGTACTATTATATGCAGTACTACAGTCAACAGCATCGTTAAATCACTTCATTTATAACAAAACTCTACCTGGTACTATTATATGCAGTACTACAGTCAACAGCATCGTTAAATCACTTCATTTATAACAAAACTCTACCTGGTACTATTATATGCAGTACTACAGTCAACAGCATCGTTAAATCACTTCATTTATAACAAAACTCTACCTGGTACTATTATATGCAGTACTACAGTCAACAGCATCGTTAAATCACTTCATTTATAACAAAACTCTACCTGGTACTATTATATGCAGTACTACAGTCAACAGCATCGTTAAATCACTTCATTTATAACAAAACTCTACCTGGTACTATTATATGCAGTACTACAGTCAACAGCATCGTTAAATCACTTCATTTATAACAAAACTCTACCTGGTACTATTATATGCAGTACTACAGTCAACAGCATCGTTAAATCACTTCATTTATAACAAAACTCTACCTGGTACTATTATATGCAGTACTACAGTCAACAGCATCGTTAAATCACTTCATTTATAACAAAACTCTACCTGGTACTATTATATGCAGTACTACAGTCAACAGCATCGTTAAATCACTTCATTTATAACAAAACTCTACCTGGTACTATTATATGCAGTACTACAGTCAACAGCATCGTTAAATCACTTCATTTATAACAAAACTCTACCTGGTACTATTATATGCAGTACTACAGTCAACAGCATCGTTAAATCACTTCATTTATAACAAAACTCTACCTGGTACTATTATATGCAGTACTACAGTCAACAGCATCGTTAAATCACTTCATTTATAACAAAACTCTACCTGGTACTATTATATGCAGTACTACAGTCAACAGCATCGTTAAATCACTTCATTTATAACAAAACTCTACCTGGTACTATTATATGCAGTACTACAGTCAACAGCATCGTTAAATCACTTCATTTATAACAAAACTCTACCTGGTACTATTATATGCAGTACTACAGTCAACAGCATCGTTAAATCACTTCATTTATAACAAAACTCTACCTGGTACTATTATATGCAGTACTACAGTCAACAGCATCGTTAAATCACTTCATTTATAACAAAACTCTACCTGGTACTATTATATGCAGTACTACAGTCAACAGCATCGTTAAATCACTTCATTTATAACAAAACTCTACCTGGTACTATTATATGCAGTACTACAGTCAACAGCATCGTTAAATCACTTCATTTATAACAAAACTCTACCTGGTACTATTATATGCAGTACTACAGTCAACAGCATCGTTAAATCACTTCATTTATAACAAAACTCTACCTGGTACTATTATATGCAGTACTACAGTCAACAGCATCGTTAAATCAATTTACACACAACTTTCAAGACCAGGTTCGGCTTCCACAGCAAACACTAGTATACCCTGATGGAAAAGTGATGATTAAAGAAGCAAAACTCACTGATTTGGCTAAGCTCCTGTCTCATATAGTATAGAGAACTTTATCAAAAAAAAAAGTAACTGACCGAATCCAGAAGAGGAAATTAATATCAATATCTAGAACTACTGATTTTGTTCATTTTATGTTTGCGACAAACTTTCAAGTACGAAGTTTACGAAACTATGTATAATTTTACCGGTAATATTTTACCACAATAAAATGTTCAATTAGCAAAAGCTGTTACTTTTATGTATATCCTGTCTCCGAAATTATATTGGCTAAGAAATTAAGATGTTTTGACAATAAAACCAAAAACTTAAAGGGTGGAAATACAAATTTGTGCAAAAAGGGTTTTAGTCTGTGATAGAAAATATATATTTTTTTACTTGCGCATTGGGGTATATGTACTTTTTTTTACCACATGACAAGTGCCTAGTGCCTATAGAATCTAACATAGTTTTTAGTCAGTGTGTATCATATGAAACAGTTTTTTTAGTTTTCCGAAAGTTATGTTTTTAAGACTTATGCCCTTTCTGCAGAGACCGATTTATTTAAGAATTGTGTACGTATTTATAAAACTGTAGTTGAGAAGCCGCCATTACAAATAAATTTGATCAGAGTTTCATCAATAATTTTCTAACAGCTTTTTCACACTTCACAGAGTGAAGAAATAACATCACATTCTGCCATCGCATGTATTCAAGAGAATACAAATTGAAAAGATTTTCCTTAAACAATGCCTGAATATTTGGTCCTTATTTTTGTAGAAAGAGTAGAGCAAGAGTGAATACGCGGCATGTGGAACCCTAACAGCTAACTGTCAGTGGAACGGCCTGTAAACAACGATCACTGTACTCTCGACTACAGCTGTTAGCGATTTCACAATCACGTTTCAGACGGTCCCCACCGTTTTACGGTCGAATGTACCGATAGGAATATGATTTTGCTTTTTCCATAAATATACATTCTAGAATACTTATATGAAAATTGTTTGATACTAGTAGGAATTTGGCCTGTTTCATTTGCTTTCATGGCAAACTGTTCGATGGTTGCTGTTAAAGTATAGTTAATTACAGTTTTAAGTTCAACAAAAGAGTTGTTAAAGTCAAAATATTATTTACAGTAATCATATATATACTCGTGAAATCCCTTAAAAACGCAGCAACAAACTCAAAATTAAAAACGTAAGGCGATATTCTTAGTTTGTTTTTCTATGTACTATATTTTCTTCGTGTTTCTTTCTACGAACATAATTTCCCGGTACCATACCAACATGGTCGCGCATTGTTGTTACAAAAAATTTAAATATTAGAGTAACTATTAGAGTAAAGGAACCGGAAGGGGAAATATAGAGGGAGAATGTTGACTACACTAAAACCATCTGGCTACTAAACTTTTTCAAAGAAAATCTGCTACAAAGCACTTCAATAACTACAAACAAAGTTTTTATTTAATTTGTTTAAATAGTAATAATATGTTTAAAAATTGCATCTATTCACACAGAAGGAAATACTGCATGTGGTGTTACTTTTCTAGCTCTAACATTTTGTGGGCAATTCAACTGTTGTGTCTAAATCTATGTCCTCATTACTTCTACCATTAGATCCATTTCTGTAAAATCATCCTCATTATCACTTCCTTCATAATCCGGCTACTGGGGATCACTTTCAATCAATACCCTGAGAAAATGCTCAGCTGTTACAAAATGCTCAGCTGTTACAAAATGCTCATCTGTTACAAAATGCTCAGCTGTTACAAAACGCTCAGCTGTTACAAAATGCTCAGCTGTTACAAAATGCTCAGCTGTTACAAAACGCTCAGCTGTTACAAAATGCTCATCTGTTACAAAATGCTCAGCTGTTACAAAATGTTCATCTGTTACAAAATGCTCAGCTGTTACAAAACGCTCAGCTGTTACAAAATGCTCAGCTGTTACAAAATGCTCAGCTGTTACAAAATGCTCAGCTGTTACAAAATGCTCAGCTGTTACAAAATGCTCAGCTGTTACAAAATGCTCAGCTGTTACAAAATGCTCAGCTGTTACAAAATGCTCAGCTGTTACAAAATGCTCAGCTGTTACAAAATGCTCAGCTGTTACAAAATGCTCAGCTGTTACAAAATGCTCAGCTGTTACAAAATGCTCAGCTGTTACAAAATGCTCAGCTGTTACAAAATGCTCATCTGTTACAAAATGAGCATAACCTAAAACTAGTAGACATGAACTGCTTCCCGAGGTCCTCGGAAAATCATATCCACAGATTATTATTACGTACGTAATACATAATTGTTAATTTGTATAAATTAATATCTAAAATAGCAAAAAAAAAGATTCATTAAGGTTTTTTCAAGAGGAATGTATTACTAACCTATACACTTGATAGAGCCTAGTTGTTATATTGAACACATGTGAAGTAAATCGTGTTTCTTATTTGCGGTTCGCCCTACAACAGCGCTGTGGTGTTGGCTTGTGAAACTAAATTGTTCCATTTACCTGTGCTTCGGGATTTAATTACAGAATTTGTATATAACGTTTATATTGCTAAACATTACGCACGTATACCTGTGGAGGAAAGACGATAGAAACAATTTAAGGAAGGTTTTCCTTTTCAAGCTTTCCCAGATATTATCTTTCCAGGTTTTACGATTATGAAAATATTTTGAAAAAGGCTTTTCTTTAATCATTGAGTGGCTATAGAATAACTTATGCCCTACACATTCAGTATTATTTATCATTTAAGGAAAAAGTGTTTTATGTAGAAATATTATCCTTTAAAGTTTTTTTATAAATGTTTTTAATTTTTTTCAGTACTTAATGTTACTTATCTTCATTACATTTTACTAGTTTTAAATTCCTTCTATGAGTTCACACTCCCCTGATATATATCTTGTACAAATTTTCAATCGTTAATAAAATACGTTTTTATTCATACAATAAAGTTCATATCCATTTTTTTTTAACCAATAGCAGATGACAATTGATGTTAACACAGTTTTTCAAATATTTTTTTCAATAGTTAAATTATACAAATTTAGAGGGTCTAGGCCGGATTCGAACTGAGTATCTTCATGTTCAAAGTCTAGTGCAATTGATTCTACTTTCCTATATCTAAATGTGTATTTCTCAAAGATATATATTGAAATTTTCTTTTGTTCCCATCTGTTTGTCGTCGAAACATCTATTGTACAACCTTAGATTGCTGCAACTACTACACAATATCATTAAGACTGCTCAAGGATTGAAAATGAATGAAAAGAATAAAACAAACAAACGATCTAGATTAACGGTATCGAACCTTGCTTCATAAATGGGCAATGCGAAGCGAAAGCGAAAAGAAACTACAATATAATGCAAGCGACAAACAAAAAAGAGACCGTATAATAATCAAACAAAAATAATAGTCCAACGCCATACAAAGGAAGGAAATTCGCTTTCTATTTTGCCACTTAATATTGATAGTCTGACATATGTATATACGTATTCATATTAATGCATTTATAAAATAAAAGAAACTAAAATAAAGTTTTTCTTTGTTTACTTAAGTAGGAATTGACTTTTCTAAAGTTATTACTTGTTTGTGAAGACATTATTTGAAAATGGGAAAAATTTCGTGGAAGTTTTAGTATTGTTTTAGTAAGTCGAACTTTAAAAAAATATTAAACACTGACTCTGAACTACAACTACGGTGGTCAGAAGAATGGGCGACGAGTATGTAAGGAGTAGGAGAGCTACTCCGACGAGTGCGTCGTAATGTGTACGCAGCTTACCAGATGTTAGTTATGGCCGATGTTTGTACGAAATATGCTAGCGTTTCTGACAGCCTATTTGTCCATCAGCAATAGGATATTGCGGAATATTTGTCTTTCTGCAATATTTTTTTTTGTGTTACTAAAATTAATGTAGGTTTAAAATTTACAAGCATTAATACAGACATTATGTTTTCGTTGTTATTATCTGGTCTCTTATTCATAACATTGTTTCATGCATATTTTATGCATATTTTATGCATGTAACTAAGGTGTATTTAATTTAATATTAAAAGATTCAGTATTTTCAAAATATAACAGTTGTACCTGATTACACAAAACTGAAAGTGAAGTACGAATCTTGGGACCTGAGTTCTGAAATTTATTCAACGCATGAGACAGGTAGATGTCGAATTTCCACTTGGATAACGTCAGAACCAGTGTTAGATGACATAATGAAATGAATCCGTACCTCTGAGCGTCACTTGTCAAGTGTCACTAATCTCATATGTTATAACGAAAAGTATATTAAATCCAAGAAGGAATACAGTTTTAACTACTTAATATTATACACTCTATATTACATTTATAAATAAATAAAAATGTTTTATATGCAGTATATATAAATATGAATAAATGTACAGTATATGTATATATAATTATTAAATATGATAATAAGTTTTCTTGTAATATACATAATGAATAAAACTAAAATTTCAAATACAAGAATTATTTTAATTTATATATATATATATATATATATATATATATATATATATATATATATATATATTAAAATAACATAGATTATTCAAATACAAAAATATTTATTATTTTATATCCAAAGCTTTTCGTTGGCAAACAGTACCAACATCATAACCTATGTTGTTTTAAATTATTAAACAAGAAAACGTATTTTATATTTATATATATATATATATATATATATATATATATATATATATATATTCAAAGATATTATTTTTCTTGAAGACGCTAAAACATTTAATACAAAAAACCATTAAAAATAATAAATACAATCCTTATATTTTAAATATTTGTATTCATTATATATATAATATGTTTTCTTATACAATAATCAAAAACGTCTGAGGTTATTCAAATATAAGAATTTATTGAATAAATGCATTGTATTATTCATTCCTGATGATGTCGGTACTGTTTATGAACGAAATGCTTTGAATAAATAATAAATCTTGTATTTGAATAATCTCATATATATATATATATATATATATATATATATATATATATATATATATATTATTTTAAACCAACATAGGTTATTCAAATACAAGAATATTTATTAATTTATATTGGATATAAATTAATAAATATTCTTGTATTTGAATAACCTATGTTGTTTTAAATTATTAAACAAGAAAACGTATTATATATATATATGTAGCATGGTGTCATTGTGCGAATAGCATCTGTGAGTTTACCTGGATCCAGATGAAGAATAAGCATAACCGGAGTTAATTGTTAATTTGACATTTTAGCGACGTTTTTGAAAACCAATTAATGGTCATTAAAATGAATACCTTAGTTATTTTTTAACATGATTAACAAAATGATAAATAAGTTTTTTATATTGTCTTAAAAAAAACAAAGACAGCTATTTCTCTGTAAATGGAAAATACCAGACCGCTAACAATAGGTTTTGCTAGCAAGAGGATATAACTGATGGTGACAAAGCCAAAATACCATATTCCAATACGTAGGCAACTGTTTGATAACAATATTCAGAATGTACAGGATACGTAGCTGTAGAGGGCATTATGGATACGATAGTCTGATTATTCCAACAATGGAGGATACGCTGAGGGTGGAGTCTGTCTTTACTCCGGCTATGTAGGTACTGCTACTCCATCACGTTAATTAGGCTCAGTGAATGAAAATAATTAGCATGACGGGCATTAAATAAAAAATACCGAAAAATACCAAAGCACAAAACAACGCATATTAATTGAACGAACACAATACCGATTACACGCATTATGGAAAACCTGCCATTAAACAACGCCTCCTAGCGGCCAACTCAGGCACTGAGAATTTAAAAACTCGATATTTAATATCGATATTTTTGTTATTATAATGATAAGAATTTGGGCGATTGTCGTGTTCGTCATTAAAATCTCTGGGTAAGTTGAAGTGTTATTTCTAACTTTTATGAATGCGCCATTACATTTCAACAAACACGTAATCTTGATTCAAGCAAAAAAGTAATAACTTTTATATAATAATATTAACCTATAATAATTACCAGTTTAAATTATATTTAAAATTGATCTTTACTTTATATGAGTTATTTTTTTTTTAATTCCACAAATATTTTAAAAATATAGGTAAAATACATTTTGACGTGATTTGTTTACATTTTCTTTACCACTAGTAGGCCCTGCGCCTTTTTTATTCTATAATTCTTGTCTTATACATAATTATTAACTTATACTTTCATAAACTAATATATAGCCCCTAACAATATTTTTAAATAATTTGACTTTATAAAACTCAACTTTTAAACAAAGATTTACCCAACTATAAGAAACAATCAATAATAGTAGAAATGGGTAAGCAAAAGTAAGAAAGCCTGCGTAAGAAAGAGGTGAAGTATAATTGAATATAATTTTACATAAGTTTTTCGAAACGTTTGAATGGAAATGAATATTTATAAAAAGTGGGAGAGAAGAGAAGAAGAGACGACGTGATCCAGATTATGATTCTGGTCCGTACTTTCCAGGGAAGTAGCTGCCATCGTCTTGGACTTTGTAAGCGTAAGCATAGGGGTAGCCAGCAGCAGCATATGGGTAGGCAGCATAGGGGTAGCCAGCAGCAGCGTAGGGGTAGGCGGCATAGGGATAGGCGGCGGCGGCATAGGGGTAGGCGGCGGCGGCTGCGTATGGGTAAACTGTAATAAAATATACAAAAGCTGTCAATTAAACATTTTACTATACAAATTATTATAAATTTTAACATCATGTTTAAATGTTTGTTCATATACAAATTTTGATACATCTTGAGTAAAATTGTATTTTTGGCTGCTCTCTAAACTATTTATTTAATAGTTTCAAATTTGAAGTCTCTTAAAAAAAACAATTTCAAATTTTGTTTCGTAATATCAATATCCATTTTTTCTTGATTAGGTATTTAAATTTAAATATCCAACATCTAAACTCTAAAACCCATTCCTAATTGCACTTCGAAACATGAAGTATTTACTTATTTGTGCACTTCCTTAATTGTGTTTACTTAAAGTGTTTACTTACAGACTTTAGCAACAACAGGGTTTTGTATACTATATGAACTTACCTCCCAAGTAGCCCCTCTTCTCACGAGTCTCTGCAAGAGCGACAGCGCAAAGTGCCAAAACAAGGACCTGCGTTGAAACAATTATTTAGTAAACTCACATGTTCATTTACATTTGTTTTTAAATCCTCATTTAGGTTGTTAATGTTTGATTTTAATGTATTTTGGTATTTAGTTTAAAAATTGGTAATATATTGCTAGCTTTTATTTCTTTTAAATTATATGTTATACAATTATTTAAAATTAGGACTACTTTTAAGAAAGATAATATATACTAATAATTTATTATATATAATAAACTACAAAAATCAGAAAAAAAAGTTGTTTTTCTATATGTACCCATTTCTCTAGTTTATTTGTTTAGACGTTTTGGAAGTTTAAATATCATATAGGTTTATACATTTTTTGATAAGAAAAGTTTTTCTTATAAAATCTGTTTTTATGAGATCTTAAATTATACTAAATTTCCAAAATACAAAAAATTGTTTTTAATGCACGTACATAAAGATAAATGTCCTTAATACTTTGAACATTTCAGCGACTTGGATTTGCGTGAATGTTTAAAAGTTTCAACTCTAACCTAGCACTACTTTAATGAAAATGACTAATAAGCAAGAATATTTATTAATTTCCACTTTATATGTTTGCAAAATGTACATTTTGAAAATGTATATTCAACATTTAAATTTATTTTTAGCTGATTTTATACAAGATAATGCTAACTGTATAGAATATGGTAAATACATTTCAAGAATTAGTAAAATAATATTGTTTCATTAGAGATAAATTTTACTAACTACATAATTTATTTATAATAATTTAATTATTAAAATAATTACACTAATAAAGAAAAGAAAATTCTACCTAATTATAATGTCTGAAAAGAGTTTATTTATTGTTTACTTCTTTTTATTAATAAATTACTAATGAAAGCAAGTAGTAATGTTACTTACCAAACACTTGGTAACGGCCATTTCTGCAAAATGTATCGCTGAACACAAGTAGTTCAAAGACAAAAGTCGACTGATAAAGTGTTGAACAGGTCCGTCTGTTTTATACGTCTCCCGACAAAGGAATCGCAATTGTGCGTTAAAAATAAAGTAATTCCAAACTGGCGCAATGTCAACCTTGGATAGAGGGACTTCATGGGCGTTGGTCGGGGACAAACAAGATCAGGAATATGTTACTAAGTCAGTGTTCAAGTCACCACTAACAAGTATGCGCTAATAAAATCATGCAATGTCTTCATTTCCTCTGTGTGTGTGTGTATGTGTGTGTGTGTGTGTGTGTGTGTGTGTGTGTGAGTGTGTGTGTGTGTGAGTGTGTGTGTGTGTGTGTGTGTGTGTGTGTGAGTGTGTGTGTGTGTGAGTGTGTGTGTGTGTGTGTGTGTGTGTGTGTGTGTGTGTGTGTGTGTGTGTGTGTGTGTGTGTGTGTGTGTGTGTGTGTGTGTGTGTGTGTGTGTGTGAGTGTGTGTGTGTGAGTGTGTGTGTGTGTGTGTGTGTGTGTGTGTGTGTGTGTGTGTGTGTGTGTGTGTGTGTGTGTGTGTGTGTGTGTGTGTGTGTGTGTGTGTGTGTGTGTGTGTGTGTGTGTGTGTGTGTGTGTGTGTGTGTGTGTGTGTGTGTGTGTGTGTGTGTGTGTGTGTGTGTGTGTGTGTGTGTGTGTGTGTGTGTGTGTGTGTGTGTGTGTGTGTGTGTGTGTGTGTGTGTGTGTGTGTGTGTGTGTGTGTGTGTGTGTGTGTGTGTGTGTGTGTGTGTGTGTGTGTGTGTGTGTGTGTGTGTGTGTGTGTGTGTGTGTGTGTGTGTGTGTGTGTGTGTGTGTGTGTGTGTGTGTGTGTGTGTGTGTGTGTGTTATTTAATTGCTAACAGAACACTTAGTTTTCAATTATGTTCAATTTAAAAAAATTAAGATGAGTAATACTTCAGCAGGTTTGAGGGTTTATTATTAACTCCATACAAACCCCTGAAAGTGCTTTTATTTATGGAAGTGAAATGTGTACGACAGGGTTGCACATTTACACAATCATGAGAGAAGTTTACCCTATTACAAATACTTAGAATAATTTACTGTAGTTGATTACTAATAAATATTATACACAAAAACCTTATAACCACAAATATTTTTATTCTAGTCTTATGTAAATTTGGGTTACAAAGTAATCGACTTTAGAGATGTAACAATAAATACTCTATCTTGTATTTAATGTCATGTCTCTGAGGATGGTCACTTGGTTACCGAAATGTACATAAGACTAGAGTAAAACAATATGAGGTTAGGGGTTTGTTTTGTGTAGTAATTATTTGCATTTTTCTTCTTCATTGGGCAATAATTTCAATCTTTTGGTATTTAAGGAAGCAAGTAGCAACACTGTACACATATAGTATCGGATGAGGTGAAATAACGTCGGCTTTGAGAATAAAAAGATATTAACAAATTATGATATACAAGCTAGTCAACAATTTCTTCCATAGATTTATTTTATAGATATAAGAAATCTATTAAATTTATGATACAATAGGTTAAACGAGATATAACATCCTATATTTATATAGGCATATATAGGCGTAACTCACATTGATTGTAAATCATTCAAAGAACGTTGAATTATCCTCAATTTGTATTTCTGAACGAAAAATATGAAATTAAATATTTTTTATCGCACAAACTCTGATATTGTATGGTCTTTATCGAGAAAAAATATCAATTATCGTCCAGAAAACTCTCATAATAACATCGAAAACATGAAATTTGTGATTTGTGAGAAGACTCTATGGTTCGCTATGTTAATTCATGGAAAATCAATCAATCAAAAAAGTTTGTAGGAAATATTTGTAATTACATATTCGTTTTTTTTGTTTTTAAGTCGGTTCTGTTAA
>JBAIZL010000003.1:90817902-90822902 GCA_036971475.1 Prosapia bicincta | reverse complement strand
ATAAAACCAAGTGGACCATGGCAGATACCGGAGCCAGTTCAGGAAAACTCTGAGGACTGACCAATCTTACTCCAATTTACTTGAGTACAAATTAACTAATTTAAAATTAAGCTCTTAATGCCAACCGAATAAAATTCAGGGAGAGAGAATTAACAACTAAATTTGTAATAAAAGCCATAGAGATTTTATTATATGAGATTTAACTATATATGTTGTTGGTCAAGACTATTAAACTTATACCTGAACAATTGTTAATTGTAAACACTTTGTTTTTCTTTTATTTTACCGCTGATATCAAGCTAGCTGGCAGTGTATCAATTTCATTTATAGTAGGCTATAAGTAAATTAATTTTTAAATTTTATTACTGTAGATTGATTTACTAATGTGTACTTAATAGAAATTAGGTCTTTAAATTTAATAATCATCGTCCAGATATTCTAATAACCCTTCATTAAATTAATTCCGGTTAAATTACTGATTTAGGGCCCATACATAAATTTATTACCAATAACTATAAACTAGTTGTATATGTATATATATATATATATATATATGTGTGTGTGAGTGCGTGTGTGTGTTTATGTATGTGTGAGTGTGAGTGTGTGTGTGTGTGTGTGTGTGTGTGTGTGTGTGTGAGTGTGTGTGTGTGTGTGTGTGTGTGTGTGTGTGTGTGTGTGTGTGTGTGTGTGTGTGTGTGTGTGTGTGTGTGTGTGAGTGAGTGTGTGTGTCAGTGTGTTTGTGTGTGTGTGTGTGTGTGTTAGTGTGTGTGTGTGTGTGTGTGTGTGTGTGTGTGTGTGTATGTGTGTGTGTGTGTGTGTGTGTGTGTATGTGTGTGTGTGTGTGTGTGTGTGTGTGTGTGTGTGTGTGTGTGTGTGTGTGTGTGTGTGTGTGTGTGTGTGAGTGTGTGTGTGTGTGTGTGTGTGTGTGTGTGTGTGTGTGTGTGTGTGTGTGTGTGTGTGTGTGTGTGTGTGTGTGTGTGTGTGTGTGTATTGGGGAAATTTCATACTAAACTAATAGTTTGATTTTTTTTTATTTAGTAACACACCACCAAGAGTTAATTTAATAAATAAAGCAGTAATATGTTATAGTACGCAGTGAGCTCGTAGATCCTGGTATATTTGGAAATTTACTTTATATTGTCGTTCTTAAAGTGAGAAATTAAAATTTAAGATTTTTATACAGAATATAAATGTAGCCCTATTATTATACGACTATTGACTAAAATAAAATATATCGTTAACAATTTATTTTTATCTTTTTAAATGATTTAATTACACTGAAGATGAGGCATGAAAGGTTAGAAACGGGTTTTTCTAGAAACAAAATTATTTTTAATAGCATTTATTTAATTAATTATTAAAAACTCCTTTTGCATTATGTAATCTACAAACTACTATTGCAACTGATTAAGATGTTTTGAATGATCAGCTGATTTCCCTTTCGTAGCCTTTCTTGTTACACGTAATCACAACCATTATCGAGATGCCAATCTGTAATTAGGTAAAGTAAGGTAATCTGATTATCGAAGAACAAGTCGTGATAGTCCCGCGACCAGGCCAATTACAACCAGAACTGGACCTGGATCAGAGCCTTGTGCAAATGTCACGGCCTTACGTAGTCCAACAACACATCACATAACTTACATCCTTACGGCTGTTCTGAAGCGACCTTTCTGTAGCCACGGCCTTATAAACTTGTCATGTCGCCCAAATTAATCAAACGCATAGACGATTAATTTAATAGCTCATTTTCAATGACTAAACAACTCAGTCTGTTACGTAGCAAGTCGAAGCAGGGTAGTAAATCACGTAGACATTTTTACTTTATGAAGCTGACGTTGGCAAACTATGTTTTGGCCGGCTTCAGACGTTTTCATCTGTCATAGAAATTAATTATAAAACTTGACTAAAGAGGTAGTTTATATAGTTTTATATTATTCTTTCATGTACGACTATATTTATTTATAATATACAATTAAAAATATACAGTAAGTTAGTACAGTACCTTTACTAAGTTAGTACAGTACCTTTATTAAGTTAGTACAGTACCTTTACTAAGTTAGTACAGTACCTTTACTAAGTTAGTACAGTATATTTTCTAAGTTAGTACAGTATCTTTACTAAGTTAGTACAGTACCTTTATTAAGTTAGTACAGTACCTTTATTAAGTTAGTACAGTACCTTTACTAAGTTAGTACAGTACCTTTATTAAGTTAGTACAGTACCTTTATTAAGTTAGTACAGTACCTTTACTAAGTTAGTACAGTACCTTTACTAAGTTAGTACAGTACCTTTACTAAGTTAGTACAGTACCTTTATTAAGTTAGTACAGTACCTTTACTAACTTGATACAGTACCTTTATTAAGTTAGTACAGTACCTTTACTAAGTTAGTACAGTACCTTTACTAAGTTAGTACAGTACATTTTCTAAGTTAGTACAGTACCTTTACTAAGTTAGTACAGTACCTTTATTAAGTTAGTACAGTACCTTTATTAAGTTAGTACAGTACCTTTACTAAGTTAGTACAGTACCTTTACTAAGTTAGTACAGTACCTTTATTAAGTTAGTAAGGTACCTTTACTAAGTTAGTACAGTACCTTTATTAAGTTAGTACAGTACCTTTACTAAGTTAGTACAGTACCTTTATTAAGTTAGTACAGTACCTTTACTAAGTTAGTACAGTACCTTTATTAAGTTAGTACAGTACCTTTACTAAGTTAGTACAGTACCTTTACTAAGTTAGTACAGTACCTTTATTAAGTTAGTACAGTACCTTTACTAAGTTAGTACAGTACCTTTACTAAGTTAGTACAGTATATTTTCTAAGTTAGTACAGTACCTTTACTAAGTTAGTACAGTACCTTTACTGAGTTAGTACAGTATCTTTACTAAGTTAGTACAGTACCTTTTCTAAGTTAGTACAGTACCTTTACTGAGTTAGTACAGTATCTTTACTAAGTTAGTACAGTACCTTTTCTAAGTTAGTACAGTACCTTTACTAAGTTAGTACAGTACCTTTACTAAGTTAGTACAGTATATTTTCTAAGTTAGTACAGTACCTTTACTAAGTTAGTACAGTACCTTTACTGAGTTAGTACAGTATCTTTACTAAGTTAGTACAGTACCTTTTCTAAGTTAGTACAGTACCTTTACTGAGTTAGTACAGTATCTTTACTAAGTTAGTACAGTATATTTTCTAAGTTAGTACAGTACCTTTACTAAGTTAGTACAGTACCTTTACTGAGTTAGTACAGTACCTTTACTAAGTTAGTACAGTATATTTTCTAAGTTAGAACAGTACCTTTTCTAAGTTAGTACAGTACCTTTACTGAGTTAGTACAGTACCTTTACTAAGTTAGTACAGTACCTTTACTAAGTTAGTACAGTATATTTTCTAAGTTAGTACAGTACCTTTACTAAGTTAGTACAGTACCTTTACTAAGTTAGTACAGTATATTTTCTAAGTTAGTACAGTACCTTTACTAAGTTAGTACAGTACCTTTACTAAGTTAGTACAGTACCTTTACTGAGTTAGTACAGTATATTTTCTAAGTTAGTACAGTACCTTTACTGAGTTAGTACAGTATCTTTACTAAGTTAGTACAGTACCTTTACTAAGTTAGTACAGTAACTTTACTAAGTTAGTACAGTACCTTTACTAAGTTAGTACAGTATATTTTCTAAGTTAGTACAGTACCTTTACTGAGTTAGTACAGTATCTTTACTAAGTTAGTACAGTACCTTTACTAAGTTAGTACAGTACCTTTACTGAGTTAGTACAGTATCTTTACTAAGTTAGTACAGTACCTTTACTAAGTTAGTACAGTACCTTTACTAAGTTAGTACAGTACCTTTACTAAGTTAGTACAGTACCTTTACTGAGTTAGTACAGTATATTTTCTAAGTTAGTACAGTACCTTTACTGAGTTAGTACAGTACCTTTACTAAGTTAGTACAGTACCTTTACTAAGTTAGTACAGTATATTTTCTAAGTTAGTACAGTACCTTTACTAAGTTAGTACAGTACCTTTACTAAGTTAGTACAGTATATTTTCTAAGTTAGTACAGTACCTTTACTAAGTTAGTACAGTACCTTTACTAAGTTAGTACAGTACCTTTACTGAGTTAGTACAGTATATTTTCTAAGTTAGTACAGTACCTTTACTGAGTTAGTACAGTATCTTTACTAAGTTAGTACAGTACCTTTACTAAGTTAGTACAGTACCTTTACTGAGTTAGTACAGTATCTTTACTAAGTTAGTACAGTACCTTTACTAAGTTAGTACAGTACCTTTACTAAGTTAGTACAGTACCTTTACTAAGTTAGTACAGTACCTTTACTGAGTTAGTACAGTATATTTTCTAAGTTAGTACAGTACCTTTACTGAGTTAGTACAGTACCTTTACTAAGTTAGTACAGTACCTTTACTAAGTTAGTACAGTATATTTTCTAAGTTAGTACAGTACCTTTACTAAGTTAGTACAGTACCTTTACTAAGTTAGTACAGTATATTTTCTAAGTTAGTACAGTACCTTTACTAAGTTAGTACAGTACCTTTACTAAGTTAGTACAGTACCTTTACTGAGTTAGTACAGTATATTTTCTAAGTTAGTACAGTACCTTTACTAAGTTAGTACAGTACCTTTACTAAGTTAGTACAGTACCTTTACTAAGTTAGTACAGTACCTTTACTAAGTTAGTACAGTACCTTTACTAAGTTAGTACAGTATATTTTCTAAGTTAGTACAGTACCTTTACTAAGTTAGTACAGTACCTTTACTAAGTTAGTACAGTATATTTTCTAAGTTAGTACAGTACCTTTACTAAGTTAGTACAGTACCTTTACTAAGTTAGTACAGTACCTTTACTGAGTTAGTACAGTATCTTTACTAAGTTAGTACAGTACCTTTACTGAGTTAGTACAGTATCTTTACTAAGTTAGTACAGTACCTTTTCTAAGTTAGTACAGTACCTTTACTGAGTTAGTACAGTATCTT
>JBAIZL010000003.1:90775402-90815402 GCA_036971475.1 Prosapia bicincta | reverse complement strand
TGCTTTGCCTCCCCTTCATGTGACACGAAGTAAACGGATAAAAATAGTTTCCTAGAGGCAGTTGTCTAACCACCCCTCTCTCTCTTTTCCTTCGTCATTCCAGAATCCTCCTCACTGTAGCCTGGAACTTGTGGCCAAGCGTCCTCTGCAACTTGTCACACATCACGTGATAATCCAGAGGGTGGTTTGCCTTACTTCTTCTTTTCAATATGTTGAATCTAGTTGTCTAAGATACGTTTGGATTGGCTTTTGACAAACCTAAATTTCGATATGGAATTTCCGACTCCTTTTACTTTAGAGGAAGCAGATGCTACCGTAGTAGGTGAGCAACATAAGAAATAATTAGTGACAAGATAAGAAAATACTATTGTTCAAGAAAGACCAATCTAAGTGCAAACATCTTACTGAAACGGTAATAGATAGGATACAAATGTGTTACTAGAACTATAATAAATATGATACTATATTGTTACTAGAACTGTAACGAATAAGATGAAAACTCTTACTGGAACAGTAATAAATTGGATACTAAAATGTTACTGGAACTGTAATAAATAGGACACCAGAAAAATTACTGGAACTGTAATGAAAAGGATGCTAAAATGTTACTGGAGCTGTAATAAATAGGATACCAGAAAAAAACTGGAACTGTAATGAAAAGGATGCTAAAATGGTACTGGAACTGTAATAAATAGGATACCATGAAAAATTACTGGAACTGTAATGAAAAGGATGCTAAAATGGTACTGGAACTGTAATAAATAGGATACCAGAAAAATTACTGGAACTGTAATGAAAAGGATGCTAAAATGGTACTGGAACTGTAATAAATAGGATACCAGAAAAATTACTGGAACTGTAAGGAAAAGGATGCTGAAATATTACTGGAACTGTAATAAATAGGATATCAGAAAAATTACTTGAACTTCAATGAAAAGGATACTAGAATGTTACTGGAACTGTATGAAATGGGATACAAGAAAAATACTGGAACTGTCATGAGAAGGATGCTAAAATGGTAGTGGAACTGTAATAAAAAGGATACCAGAAAAATTACTGGAACTGTAATGAAAAGGATGCTAAAATGTTACTGGAACTGTAATAAATAGGATACCAGAAAAATTACTGGAACTGTAATGAAAAGGATGCTAAAATAGTACTGGAACTGTAATAAATAGGATACCAGAAAAATTACTGGAACTGTAATGAAAAGGATGCTAAAATGGTACTGGAACTGTAATAAATAGGATACCAGAAAAATTACTGGAACTGTAATGAAAAGGATGCTAAAATGGTACTGGAACTGTAATAAATAGGATACCAGAAAAATTACTGGAACTGTAAAGAAAAGGATGCTGAAATATTACTGGAACTGTAATAAATAGGATATCAGAAAAATTACTTGAACTTCAATGAAAAGGATACTAGAATGTTACTGGAACTGTATGAAATGGGATACAAGAAAAATACTGGAACTGTCATGAGAAGGATGCTAAAATGGTACTGGAACTGTAATAAATAGGATACCAGAAAAATTACTGGAACTGTAATGAAAAGGATGCTAAAATGTTACTGGAACTGTAATAAATAGGATACCAGAAAAATTACTGGAACTGTAATGAAAAGGATGCTAAAATAGTACTGGAACTGTAATAAATAGGATACCAGAAAAATTACTGGAACTGTAATGAAAAGGATGCTAAAATGGTACTGGAACTGTAATAAATAGGATACCAGAAAAATTACTGGAACTGTAATGAAAAGGATGCTAAAATGTTACTGGAACTGTAATAAATAGGATACCAGAAAAATTACTGGAACTGTAAGGAAAAGGATACTAGAATGTTACTGGAACTGTAATAAATAGGATAAAAGAAAAATTACTGGAACTGTAAGGAAAAGGATGCTAAAATGGTACTGGAACTGTAATAAATAGGATACCAGAAAAATTACTGGAACTGTAATGAAAAGGATGCTAAAATGTTACTGGAACTGTAATAAATAGGATATCAGAAAAATTACTGGAACTGTAAGGAAAAGGATGCTGAAATATTACTGGAACTGTAATAAATAGGATATCAGAAAAATTACTTGAACTTCAATGAAAAGGATACTAGAATGTTACTGGAACTGTATGAAATGGGATACAAGAGCAATACTGGAACTGTAATGAAAAGGATGCTAAAATGTTACTGGAACTGTAATAAATAGGATACCAGAAAAATTACTGGAACTGTAAGGAAAAGGATGCTAGAATGTTACTGGAACTGTAATAAATAGGATAACAGAAAAATTACTGGAACTGTAAGGAAAAGGATGCTAAAATGGTACTGGAACTGTAATAAATAGGATACCAGAACAATTACTGGAACTGTAAGGAAAAGGATACTAGAATGTTACTGGAACTGTAATAAATAGGATACCAGAAAAATTACTGGAACTGTAAGGAAAAGGATGCTAAAATGTTACTGGAACTGTAATAAATAGGATACCAGAAAAATTACTGGAACTGTAGGGAAAAGGATACTAGAATGTTACTGGAACTGTAATAAATAGGATACCAGAAAAATTATTGTAACTGTAAGGAAAAGGATGCTAAAATGGTACTGGAACTATAATAAATAGGATACCAGAAAAATTACTGGAACTGTAATGAAAAGGATGCTAAAATGTTACTGGAACTGTAATAAATAGGATACCAGAAAAATTACTGGAACTGTAAGGAAAAGGATACTAGAATGTTACTGGAACTGTAATAAATAGGATACCAGAAAAATTACTGGAACTGTAAGGAAAAGGATGCTAAAATGGTACTGGAACTGTAATAAATAGGATACCAGAAAAATTACTGGAACTGTAATGAAAAGGATGCTAAAATGTTACTGGAACTGTAATAAATAGGATACCAGAAAAATTACTGGAACTGTAAGGAAAAGGATACTAGAATGTTACTGGAACTGTAATAAATAGTATACCAGAAAAATTACTGGAACTGTAAGGAAAAGGATACTAGAATGTTACTGGAACTGTAATAAATAGGATACCAGAAAAATTACTGGAACTGTAAGGAAAAGGATGCTAAAATAGTACTGGAACTGTAATAAATAGGATACCAGAAAAATTACTGGAACTGTAATGAAAAGGATGCTAAAATGTTACTGGAACTGTAATAAATAGGATACCAGAAAAATTACTGGAACTGTAAGGAAAAGGATGCTGAAATATTACTGGAACTGTAATAAATAGGATATCAGAAAAATTACTTGAACTTCAATGAAAAGGATACTAGAATGTTACTGGAACTGTATGAAATGGAATACAAGAAAAATACTGGAACTGTCATGAGAAGGATGCTAAAATGGTACTGGAACTGTAATAAATAGGATACCAGAAAAATTACTGGAACTGTAAGGAAAAGGATGCTAAAATGTTACTGGAACTGTAATAAATAGGATATCAGAAAAATTACTGGAACTGTATGGAAAAGGATGCTGAAATATTACTGGAACTGTAATAAATAGGATATCAGAAAAATTACTTGAACTTCAATGAAAAGGATACTAGAATGTTACTGGAACTGTATGAAATGGGATACAAGAAAAATACTGGAACTGTCATGAGAAGGATGCTAAAATGGTACTGGAACTGTAATAAATAGGATACCAGAAAAACTACTGGAACTGTAATGAAAAGGATGCTAAAATGTTACTGGAACTGTAATAAATAGGATACCAGAAAAATTACTGGAACTGTAAGGAAAAGGATGCTGAAATATTACTGGAACTGTAATAAATAGGATATCAGAAAAATTACTTGAACTTCAATGAAAAGGATACTAGAATGTTACTGGAACTGTATGAAATGGGATACAAGAAAAATTCTGGAACTGTCATGAGAAGGATGCTAAAATGGTACTGGAACTGTAATAAATAGGATACCAGAAAAATTACTGGAACTGTAATGAAAAGGATGCTAAAATGTTACTGGAACTGTAATAAATAGGATACCAGAAAAATTACTTGAACTTCAATGAAAAGGATGCTAAAATGTTACTGGAACTGTAATAAATAGGATACCAGAAAAATTACTTGAACTTCAATGAAAAGGATGCTAAAATGTTACTGGAACTCTAATAAATAGGATACCAGAAAAATTACTTGAACTTCAATGAAAAGGATGCTAAAATGTTACTGGAACTGTAATAAATAGGATACCAGAAAAATTACTGGAACTGTAAGGAAAAGGATGCTAAAATGTTACTGGAACTGTAATAAATATGATACCAGAAAAATTACTGGAACTGTAATGAATAGGATACCAGAAAAATTACTGGAACTGTAATGAATAGGATGCTAAAATGTTACTGGAACTGTAATAAATAGGATACCAGAAAAATTACTGGAACTGTAATGAATAGGATGCTAAAATGTTACTGGAACTGTAATAAATAGGATACCAGAAAAATTACTGGAACTGTAATAAATAGGATACCAGAAAAATTACTGGAACTGTAATGAATAGGATGCTAAAATGTTACTGGAACTGTAATAAATAGGATATCAGAAAGTTTACTTGAACTTCAATGAAAAGGATACTAAAATGTTACTGGAACTGTATGAAATGGGATACAAGAAAAATACTGGAACTGTCATGAGAAGGATGCTAAAATGTTACTGGAACTGTAATAAATAGGATACCAGAAAAATTACTGGAACTGTAAGGAAAAGGATGCTAAAATGTTACTGGAACTGTAATAAATAGGATACCAGAAAAATTACTGGAACTGTAATGAATAGGATGCTAAAATGTTACTGGAACTGTAATAAATAGGATACCAGAAAAATTACTGGAACTGTAATAAATAGGATACCAGAAAAATTACTGGAACTGTAATGAATAGGATGCTAAAATGTTACTGGAACTGTAATAAATAGGATATCAGAAAGTTTACTTGAACTTCAATGAAAAGGATACTAAAATGTTACTGGAACTGTATGAAATGGGATACAAGAAAAATACTGGAACTGTCATGAGAAGGATGCTAAAATGGTACTGGAACTGTAATAAATAGGATACCAGAAAAACTACTGAAACTTTAATGAAAAGGATACTAAAATGTTATTGAAACTGAACTGTAATTAATAGGATACCAGAAAATTTACTAGAACCTTAATGAAAATGATACTAAAATATTAATGGAACTGTAAGACATAGGCTGACAAATCTTACTTGAACTGTAATAAATTGGATACTAAAATGTTACTGAAACTGTAATAAATAGGATATCAGAAAAACTAGTGGAACTATAAGGAAAAGGTTGCTAAAATGATACTGAAACTGTATTAAAAAGGATACGAGAAAACTTACTTAAATTGTAATGAAAATGGTGCTAAAATGTTACTGGAACTATAATAAATAGGATACCAGAGAAATTACTGGAACTGTCATGAAAAGGATGCTAAAATGTTACTGGAACTGTAATAAAAAGGGTACCAAAGAATTACTGGTACTTTAATGACAAAAAATACTAAAATATTACTGAAACTGTAATAAACAGGATACCAAAAAATTACTGAAATTTTAAGGAAAAAGACGCTAAAATGTTACTGGAGTTGTAATAAATAGGATACCAGAAAAATTACTGGCATTTCAGTGAAAAGGATTCTAAAATTTTACTGGCACTGTATTAAATGGGATACAAGAAAAATTACTGGAACTGTAATGAAAAGGATGTTAAAATACTACTGTAACTGTAATAAATAGGACCAGAAAAATTACTGAAACTGTCATGAAAAGGATGCTAAAATGTTACTGGAACTGAAATAAGTACGATACTTGTATGTTACTAAGAGTATAATGAGTAAGAGTTTTCTAAAGGAGTAATAAATAGGATACTAGAATGTTACTAAAACTGTAACGAATAGAATGCAAAATCTTACTAGAACTGTAATTAATAAGTAAGGTGATAAAATATTACTGGACAATGTAATAAATAATATACATAAAAAAATCTAGAACTCTAGTAAATAAGACAGAATAATGTAACTGGAACTGTAAACTAAAACCATACTAAAATGTTACTGGAACTAAACAAAATATGATACTAATTTCTTACTACAACTGTAATAAATAGGCTGGGGAAATGAACTGTAATATATAAGATACTATAGTGTTACTGGTTTGGATACGACACCTGCTTTGCCCTTATCAAGTATGTTTTACTATAAAAACGTAATTTTTGCATTTAACCCTGACTAAAATAAAAACACAATATATCATTTTAAATAATAACACGGTTGATGCGAGAGTCAAAGAAACCTGATTTATTAATAATTTGGCAAAGTTTTACGATCACATCAATGAAGATAATCTTTCGTTTGGTTTCCCAAATCCCAGGATTTTAGACACGGAAAATATTTGTAGGAGACGAACTTTGTCTGAAATGTTCTATGTAAAGATGCAAAAAATTAGGACACAAATAAATTGGCCAGTATTTATAATCATTTTTACTAATATAGCTTAAAAACTCGAGGGCTCTAGTTGTTGATGCACCAGAAGTCTAGTAATGATTTATTTTTACAGGTTGTATGTTTACTGTTATATGATTGGGAACTTTTTGATATATTTTAATTATTTGTTTTAGTTTTAATATCATGGACTATCACGTTTTTTAGTGTGTTTTTTAATTATTTTCATTTATTTGTATTGTTATTTTGTTAATTTATTAGTATTAATAATTTATTGTAATGTTTTTTTATTTTAAGTTAATTTTGTTTTGAATTTTTACGACGTTGATGTTAATTCTGTCTATTATACTTGTAGGCCTGAATGACGACAACAATTTAGTCGTCGAAACTTTGCCGAATTCTTTATAAATTAGGTATTTTTTACTTATGCATCAACCGTGTTTTAATTTTTGTTTAATATTTTGTGAGTGTATACCTCATCAAAATATCATTTCTCCAACAGTTTTCCTGAAAAATCACATCGAGCCATTGTTTTAGTAACCATTCTTTATGCCAATGGTGTGGACAAATCCTTGAGCGTGCCTAAATAACATGAATTACAACCACTGACATTGTTGGTTGACGTAGTAAACTTCATAACTAGGACCGAAAGAAGCCTTTTCTGGTCGTTATCATGTATTACAGACGATCCCGGAGACCTGAAAACACTTTAGGTATGAGTTATGAACGATATTTTTCAACAAGCTGCAAACCTAATAATAACAAAAGTAGTATATTTTATCAACAAAATGTAATTACTGGAAACACGTATAACTTCTTAATTTACAAATAATAAAGTTTATATTTTTCTTATTTAATGACAGTTTACTTATTATGAAACTTTACGTCAATAGTAATTCCTTTACTTAACTTTTGACAATACACAACTATTTGTAAACTATTTGATAATTACAATGGAATGTTCTCAGACAATTACACAGTAATAATTCTCCTAAAATAATGATAACAATTTTGTTTACGTAATACAGCTAATTGAATATTAACAAGTACAGCTGATCCAAATCTCTATCTAATACATGCATCAGACTACCAGAGCAACTAGCGGCCACTCACTTAACTACTCACAATGTGGGAAAATTACAAACTTTTCCACGTCTAGACTTATAAAGCACCCCCATTACACATAATTAGGGGCGATAACGACTGTTTTCGAAGCATTGTGGTTTAACGAAAATAAAATTTAACAGTGCTGAGAAAAGGAGAAAGGGAAATGGGAGTAGATTCACAATATTGCGAAACTAATTTCTTTCTTCGAAAACATTCTACGTGTTTAAGACTGCAGATTGTAGAAAGCAATCGAGTAATATAGTCATAATTAAACCAATAGAAACGCGTCAAGTGTTTTATTGGAAAAGCAACGATCATTAGAAAATCATAAACTTTAGTACAATTATTTACAATGATTTAATTAGCATAGGATCTCTTACAGTGGACATATTTGGTAAGTTTATTGATCTTGGATAACATACGTTGTATTTTATTGCTTTTTTATTGTGTTATTTTTATTTATGACAATATGCGTTTTTAATATTCATAGTATGCACGCGTATACTCAAATAATGCAGGTTTTAGTTTTTCACAAGAAGTACGAAATGTCAAACAAGACATCAAGCAAGAGCTGTAATGCAAATTAAACGACTATTATAGTTGCAATGAGGATAAGGTTACATACATTGCAGAAGTATCCGGGATACAAACTCATGTTTAATGTTCAAATTGCAAGAAACTTGCCAAGTAAATACGTTTACTTGGCTCCGATGCCAAGCTGCGACTAATCGTCGGATTCGTCAATATTTTTACCCACCTTCTTGCACTCGTCTTACTTATTTGGCCATACCATGGACACCTACTTGCTTCTGTGGGTTTCGTGCCACTCTAATTTTTTAAGGTTAATAAAAAAACCTTATTTTTTGGCTAGGTATGACTATGGTTTGCGCGGGAGTAAAACCATCTCATCCGTCATACCACGCAATGTTCTTCATATTTTAGGCCACTTTAAGTGATATCATAATTTCATACATCACACGATTCTATGTTATAGGTTATATTGCAGAACAGCTGTTTTAACACGAAAGTTGTGTCGTTTTATTTATTGGATATTACTAAAATAAATGTTATTATTAAAACACTTTTTATCAGTTAATTAATTTATATATATTTCTGTAAAACTAAAAAAGTATTAAATATTAATTGATATATGCTATTGATTATAATTAACTCTATGAGTTATATATGTATACTTTCTTAAATACTTTTAACAATTTTTAAGATCAGATTTCAAATAAATCCGTTAAATTAAATTTTTATTCAGTACAATTTTCAACATCCATTAAAGGTTTTCTATAAATTACATTCGTTTATTATTTACTACATTAAATTTATCCTCTAAAAAAAGGACGCTCTTCCATCCCGTGACGAATTGTGGTAAATACTCGTATTATCACATATTTTAGGTTAACTCAAGTGATACCTATGATTTCATACAACAGCTGATTTATGTAATAGGTTATGTTGTAAAACAGCTGTTTTAACACCTAGGTTATGATAGTTTATTTTGTACGTTATCAAGTTAGAATGTTACTTTTCAATAGTTTTTTATCAGTTAATAAATATATAATCTATATCTCAAAAAATATCCTAAAACAATTTAATATAAGGATAACAAGTTATATATTTTTATCCTAACTTTTTAAGATAAAACTTCCTTAGATCCATCTGACAATTGTTAAGAACTTATTTTGATTAAATTCGTAGAATAAAATCTTTATTCAGTAAATGTTTCAACATCCAATAAAGGTTTTCAGTAAACTAAATTCTTTTATTACTTACCACGCTAAATATATTCTGTAGAAACGTCTATTAAGTACATTCTTCAAATGAAGTATTCTCTTTTGTAAACCAGTTCCACTAATTTTATTTTTTGCATTGAATTATTTTTATTATTAACTATTTTTTAATACTACTGATTATATTGTTCATATTTGTTTCACTTTTACATATATGGTTTACAAATTTACTCTAAAGGTTTTTTTGCATCATACATATTTTTTTCAACACAACTAGGACCCTATAACAGATTATCTTGTTCCAAAAGTCACAAAATTGTAGTTGGTTTATTATCTTTTAAATATTTCCATTATCAGTCCCACAGAATACTTTTTTTCTAACATTTTCATTCTTTACTCTATCTTCTTCGTCAATTCTCAGCATCTTCTCCAAAAGTTTGTTTCTAAAGCTCTTGATTTGTTTTTACTTTCTTCTCTTTATGTGTGTCCTCCATATTCCTCCTCCACAAGTATATGCATTATAAATATTACGTTTTAATGTACCGCTATTGTTAATCGCTGGGTGTAATTTTCTTATGTTCTTGTTTGCTTAGTTGCAGTCTTTACTTCCTCTTCTGCGTCGTTGTCTTTTATGACGGTTACCATGGAAACTAAACTTTACTCAAAACTTTATTAACCTGTTTCAAGTTCTGTGTTCTTCGTTATGGTTTATATTTTAGGCCGGTTTTCCTTCAGTGTTTTTACCATTATTCTTCTTTGGAGATATTGAAGTATGTGTTTATATACTTCCTGAGATTATGTGTAATATAATTCCTATAACTGTATAAAATACAGAGCTATAAGTTTGTACTGTACATTATGATTGGCGATAGCTTATTGTAGCAAATACGAATGTTAGAAGTTTCTAGAACCCTCTTGCGGTAAACTAGTTATTTGACGTTGCCCCAAGTAAGTGTTTCAGATCACTAATTACTTTGAATAATTTACTGTGGTTTATTATTAATAAAAAATACACACAACTTCTAACCACAAATATTTTTGTTCTAGCAACACATCATGAATTGTCCTCTGAGGGCGGTTACTTTGTAACAGAATTGTACATAAGACTAGAATAAAAATATTTGTGGTTAGGGGTTGTGTGTTATATTTATTAAGTGTATCAGATGTTTTATCTGGATCGTTTTCAGATGTATTTTCTTATAAATACAATCATATGGCGTTAAATTCAGCTCGCTAACAGTTTGACTTTGATATTTACTTTAAAAAATCACAAAGTAAAATTTATAAATATGATATATTTTTAATAAAAAAATAATTGAAGTGGTTTTTGTACGGAGGTATTACTTTCTTCGTGTGAATTATTGTCCTTACTAGATAGATTATTAGAATTACAATATAATGCATGCTAAACTACCAAAGAAAATGTCTCTCAGGTTATGTTGTTTCTGTACTGTTCATTAATAATTTAAATTATTTGAAACCTACTTATAAGTTGTTCAAGAGAAACATATTTTGTTTTATGACAATTAATTATTTTAAAATTGGTAAAAGTAAACTAATGGAAAAAAAGTATATTGTTTGAGCAATAAAATCTAAGAATATTCTGTAACTAACCTAAACATAGTCTGTATATTTCCGAATGTTTCTATAAAAGAACACTTTCAGAACTTGTGTCTGATAGACACGTAGGCACATAATTCTTTTTAATTTTATTTTTTTAAATCGTTGAATCCTTAAACAGGACCGAGAACATTCGGAGCATGTCTATTACTCAGACGTCCTTTTAAGGATACAACACCATTATAACCCCAAAACCACAGATAGGATGAGAACAAAACTCTTTTGTGTGTTATCAAATTAAAAGAACAGTTTTTACGAAAGAAATATCATCATTATTAAAATAAGTTAAATCTAGGCTACGCTTCAAAACAAAAACTCGTACATTTTTCATGTCCACTCTTTAATATCGATACACTTCCGTAAAGATACATAACTTAGATTGTTTATTTTAAATAAATAAAATTTCTAAAGCCGCAAACACTTTTTATTTATATCTTGATGTACATTTCGTTTGGAAAGCAATGATCTTCACAGGAAAATAATACAAGACTAAATCTCTTGTAAATTACTAAGTTAGTCAGTGTTTGTGGTATAAGAGGCTTTATTAGCAACCAACACTACAGTTGCTTCAAGTTATTATGACATTATTTACTTTAAAATAGGCATTTATAAATAGTTTTGACATTTCAGACAATAACTTTGAACAACTGTAGTAATTTTTTTAAACTAATAACAAAATCCAAAAACAGAGTAATATTTATATTTATATAATGCAATATCAGTTGAACATTTCGTTATTAATGTTAAAAATTTCAGTGATTTCGCATCTAAAGCAGTAAATGTTGGTAAGGCATTGTACTTAAAGTGGCATTGATTTTTTTAAATACATTAAATATTAGTGGGGGTTTGGGGTTTAACTGTTTTAAGTGTGCACGTAAAAATGTCAAGCTCTTAAAATTATGTAAAAATTTAGAAATGTAAAAATATTGTGGCTACCACATCCAGTCTCTTTAGATAAAAATATGTTACGTCATATGAACACTGATAAATAATTAATTGCAAAATAGAATAAAAAGTAGAAGTGTTTTAAATGTTTAATATTATATAGGTGTTTTCAACGTGCTGTGAAAGACTAAGTATTCGTTCGGATGACAAAAGAAGCAAGCTAACGGTCAGAAGTGGTAACTAACACATCTGGTCCTTTATAGTTCAAATATGTTTGACAGTATGAAGAGAACTAAGAAAGTGATCGTAACTAACCATCCTTAACTAACCAGCGAACTGATGCATCAAGCCTGGACGTTTCTACGCTCGAGATGCCCACCTAAACCAACCAGGAGACTGGTGCATCAAGCCTGACTGTCCCCATGCTCTGAGATACCCTCCTTAACCAACCAGAGGACTGTTGCATCAAGCCTGGACGTCCCTACGCTCGAGATGCCCACCTTAACCAACCAGGAGACTGGTGCATCAAGCCTGACTGTCCCCATGCTCTGAGATACCCTCCTTAACCAACCAGAGGACTGTTGCATCAAGCCTGGACGTCCCTACGCTCGAGATGCCCACCTTAACCAACCAGGAGACTGGTGCATCAAGCCTGACTGTCCCCATGCTCTGAGATACCCTCCTTAACCAACCAGAGGACTGTTGCATCAAGCCTGGACGTCCCTACGCTCGAGATGCCCACCTAAACCAACCAGGAGACTGGTGCATCAAGCCTGACTGTCCCCATGCTCTGAGATACCCTCCTTAACCAACCAGAGGACTGTTGCATCAAGCCTGGACGTCCCTACGCTCGAGATGCCCACCTTAACCAACCAGGAGACTGGTGCATCAAGCCTGACTGTCCCCATGCTCTGAGATACCCTCCTTAACCAACCAGAGGACTGTTGCATCAAGCCTGGACGTCCCTACGCTCGAGATGCCCACCTTAACCAACCAGGAGACTGGTGCATCAAGCCTGACTGTCCCCATGCTCTGAGATACCCTCCTTAACCAACCAGAGGACTGATGCATCAAGCCTGGACGTCCCTACGCTCGAGATGCCCACCTTAACCAACCAGGAGACTGGTGCATCAAGCCTGACTGTCCCCATGCTCTGAAATACCCTCCTTAACCAACCAGGGGACTAATACACCACCCCTGTTGCCCCTACTCTATGAGATGCCCTACTTAACCAAATAAGTGGAATAACGCACCAAGCTTGATTGTCCCTACTCTCCGAAATGCCTTTCTTACCCAATCAGGGGACTGATACACCAGGCCTGAATGTCCCTACGCTCCAAGATGCTCTCCTTAACTAACCAGGGAACTGATACACCAAACCTGACTGTCCCTACGCTCCTAGATGCCCTCCCTAACCAACTAGGGAACTGATCCACCAAGCCTGACTGTCCCTACGCTCCTAGATGCCCTCCCTAACCAACCAGGGAACTTATCCACCAATCCTGAATGTTCCTACGCTCCAAGATGCTCTCCCTAACCAACCAGGGAACTGATGCACCAAGCCTGACTGTCTCTACGCTCCTAGATGCCCTCCCTAACCAACCAAGGAACTGATGCACCAAACCTGACTGTCCCTACGCTCCTAGATGCCCTCCCTAACCAACTAGGGAACTGATCCACCAAGTCTGACTGTCCCTACGCTCCTAGATGCCCTCCCTAACCAACCAGGGAACTTATCCACCAATCCTGAATGTTCCTACGCTCCAAGATGCTCTCCTTAACCAACCAGGGAACTGATACACCAAGCCTGACTGTCCCTACGCTCCCTGATGCCTTCCCTAACCAACCAGGGAACTGATACACCAAGCCTGACTGTCCCTACGCTCCTAGATGCCTTCCCTAACCAACCAGGGAACTGATTCACCAAGCCTGACTGTCCCTACGCTCCAAGATGCCCTCCCTAACCAACCAGGGAACTGATTCACCAAGCCTGACTGTCCCTACGCTCCAAGATGCCTTCCCTAACCAACCAGGGAACTGATACACCAAGCCTGACTGTCCCTACGCTCCTAGATGCCTTCCCTAACCAACCAGGGAACTGATTCACCAAGCCTGACTGTCCCTACGCTCCAAGATGCCCTCCCTAACCAACCAGGGAACTGATACACCAAGCCTGACTGTCCCTACGCTCCTAGATGCCTTCCCTAACCAACCAGGGAACTGATTCACCAAGCCTGACTGTCCCTACGCTCCAAGATGCCCTCCCTAACCAACCAGGGAACTGATACACCAAGCCTGACTGTGCCTACGCTCCTAGATGCCTTCCCTAACCAACCAGGGAACTGATGCACCAAGCCTGAATGTCCCTACGCTCCAAGACGCTCTCCTTAACCAACCAGGGAACTGATACACCAAGCCTGACTGTCCCTACGCTCCTAGATGCCTTCCCTAACCAACCAGGGAACTGATACACCAAGCCTGACTGTCCCTACGCTCCTAGATGCCTTCCCTAACCAACCAGGGAACTGATACACCAAGCCTGACTGTCCCTACGCTCCTAGATGCCTTCCCTAACCAACCAGGGAACTGATTCACCAAGCCTGACTGTCCCTACGCTCCAAGATGCCCTCCCTAACCAACCAGGGAACTGATACACCAAGCCTGACTGTCCCTACGCTCCTAGATGCCTTCCCTAACCAACCAGGGAACTGATGCACCAAGCCTGAATGTCCCTACGCTCCTAGATGCCTTCCCTAACCAACCAGGGAACTGATACACCAAGCCTGACTGTCCCTACGCTCCTAGATGCCTTCCCTAACCAACCAGGGAACTGATTCACCAAGCCTGACTGTCCCTACGCTCCAAGATGCCCGCCTTAACCAACACGAGTAGTAAAGAACAAATAAACTTCATAATTTAATCGACAAAAGATTAGTTTATTTACTTTTACATTTTCTGGTAATTTTTAAAACACAAGTAACCATGCGAGTTAATCTGTACACCCAGTCTTAATAATATAAAAAGGAATTCCAATTTCAAAACAAGAGTTCAAAGATCGACCTTGTGTAGCCTTGGCCGGTCGTAACAATGCACCTAATGATGTCAATGATCATGAACTTGACTGTGTGAGACCGACTTGCACTTTCACTGTCTAACACCGCCATTAATGAATAGACATTAACTACTCATTGAGGTCAATGATTGGTGTTGGTTCGGTTCGTGCGTGGTCACGTGTAGACACTGCCTGTCCAGAGAAAGTCAATTGAACTTTATTGAAACACGAGTCGTTTATCAATGATATAACAGCGTGACGTCAAAGATCATATCTATTTCAACTCATATTTTGTACAGCTTACTGTAATTAATTTTCACCATTATTGCGTGTTTAAAAAACTTATAATAAATTCGAAATCCCACTCAACTTGCTCTTATTTCTTACATGTAGGGGAATGAAGAAGTTTTAGTAAAATTTATTTTGGTGTATGTGTAGTGTGTTCTGTACGTGCATGGCGAAATTTGATTTGGATTGTGTGTTTATCTCTTTTATGTGTCGCACTGTAAAGTTTCTTCCTGTTTTACCTATCTAGAAGATGGGGCAATGATCTTGTTTACTCCTGCTCTGTCGTGTTTGTTTTGGTGTGTTTCTGTGTTGTGCAGGTATTGTATAGTTTTGTTAGATGTTTTAAAGGCTATTCTGTATTTGCGTAGGCTATACGGAATGAGGAAGCTATTTTTGTGATACATTGACTTGATGTGTCAATGCTATGTATTTTTGTATTTGTATGTTGTTGTTTTTGCTCATTATGTTGTTTATCATGGTGTTTTGTATTTATTTCTATGGCCTATGTATTTTGTAGTGTTGAGTTCGTTTATTCTGTCGTCGTTGTTCATAGGTATTATGATTAGTCTATGTATCATGGAATGGAAGGTGGCATGATAGTGTTGTATGGGGTGATTAGAAGTATTGGATATAACTCTATCAGTGATGGAGGGCTTTCTGTATATTATAAATGCGTGTGCTGTTTTGTTTATTTGTGAACTCTAAGAAGTTGATCCTGTATTATTTCGAGTGTGAAGTTTATGCTAGTATTTGTTGTATGTGAAATAATTTTGGGATGTATCTGTTGCTGTTATTATTTCTTTTGTTATGTTGCCTGGTGTGTTGTGTTTTAATCACATTTTTATGAGTAGTTTATTGTTCTTTTTACACAAGTGTCTGTTGCCTGAAGACGTAAAAGAGTGCTAGGGAAATCACATTGTCAATAAAATACATACAGCAAAATTTAAAAAGTAAAACTTAATTTTAAATATTTATATTATATATAATTTATATAAAATGTTTAATGGACTTCATTTACATTTTTTTGTAATGAAATAAAAAAATCACAAAATTGTTTAAAGGTAGCAACATAAAATTCGCATATAATACTAATAATAAATTAATAAATATAATGAATAATGATAATATTATTAATATGCATGAAAAAAAGGTGTATATAAATTAGAATGTGATTATTATAATAAAGTTTATATAGGACAAACTAAGTAAAAACTTAAAGATAGATATAAAGAGCATTTTAATGCATATAAAAAGCCAGAAACTTATAAATCAAATTTTGCTAGTCATTGTATTAATAATAATCACTTATTTCCCAATATAGATAATATGATGCTTGTAAAAGAAATTAACAAAGGCCTGAGAATGAATATTTATGAGGCTTTAGAAATACATAAATATAATACTAATAATGAGTTGATAAATGAACAAATACAAGTAAAATCTAAATTTGATAATATATTCAGTGTTTGTAATGTTAGGGCAGCAAAATAAAAGTTTAACAACATTGTAACTGATTTGGCATAGCTATTTATTTGATCTAATTTGCACATATGTTAATTTTAATTGTTTAATATTCCTGATGATGTTGGTACTGTTAGCCAACGAAAAGCTTTCAATTATAATTCTTGTATTTGTATTTTTACTTAATTCTTTATAAAAAAATATATATATTTCATACAATTTCAAGAAATATATTTCACATAATTTCAGGAAGTAGGCCTATATAAAATGTATTCGAAATCACCAAACAAGAATAATAATGAAAAGAAAACTTCATGTTAAGAAAACTGAAGAAAGCCCAAGCCTAAAAATAAGTGTAAAATATAATACATAATGACGCACGAACAAAAAAAACTTGAAGACAGTGAAATATTTGCTACAGCAAAGTTTAATTCTTTTGGTTTTACCATCACAAACTGATGACTAGAAAGCAGAAGGAACCGTCAAGATTATAACTAAGAAAATTACACAGAGTTTCGTGGAGGAGCGATCCTAAAACATAAGATTTATAATGCATATATAAGAAGGATAAGACATGTAGACAAGGAATATGGGGGACAAATAAAGAAACTATAGTCAGAAAAAGCGCTTTAGAAACAACGTTTTGGAGAAGGTGCTGATAAATAATTGACGAAGGGAGCTATAAAGTAAAGGATGAAAATATTAGAGAGAAAAATTAGTCAGTGGAACTAGCCTACAAAGGTTAATATTTCATTAAAAGAAGAATGTACTTAATGGAGGTTTCGACTGAATATATTTAGCTTGGTAAGTAATAAAACAATTTAGTTTACTGAAAATCTTTATTGGATATTGAAACATTTACTGAATAAAGATTTTATTTAACGAATTTAAATGAAATCAGTTCTTAACAAGCCCAGCTGCATCTAAGGAAGTTTTATATTAAAAAGTTAGGATAAAAATATATAACTTATTATCATTATATTCAATTGTTTTAAGATATTTTTTGAGATGAAAATTACATATTTAATAACTGATTGAAAAGTAACATTCTAACTTGATAACGTACAATAAATAAACTAACATATACGTGCTAAAACAGCTGTTCTACAACATAACCTATAACATAAATCAGTTGTGTGAAATCTTAAGTTATCACTTGATTTAACCTAAAATATGAACAGCGTCCCGTGACGTGACGTATGAGAGGATTTTATTCCCGTGTAAAACATAGTCATGCCCAGCCTAAGAGAATTTTCACTTCAAAAGTCAAAATAAATAATATTAATGTCCTCGCTTCGTAATACAGTCATAGCCAATAACAATTGTAAACCTAATTCGATTTAATTTTTAAAAACAAAAAGTACATTTTCTGTAAAACAAATTCGTTTTGTTATTTAGTATCAGTTTAGATAAATCGAAGGATCAATAAAAAGAATCTAATATAGAGTTATTATTAATTGTTTTTTGTAGCATTTAAAAAATACGTTGGTCGAATCGGGTTCTACTATTCCTTCGTTGTTATGCTTGCTTCACTGGATCCGTAACACGCCTTTCTAAAGACGGATCTACAGTTTGATAGAAATATTAGGGTTGGGCATATTCAGATGCTATGTGGGTTGTAGCTTAACGTTTCGCCAAAACATGGATCAGTTGACTAGTCTTTGTTGGGTTATACAAAGGGTCTAAAATACAGTGTTGCCCGTTACAAACACACACTCTACATATCGGATTTAATTCTATATTACTTGCTATACAGAAACACATTTAGACCATCGTCGAATGGAAATGGCAACATCCATTAGGTAATGATGTGAAGTGTATATTACTAATTATTTGGCTGTAGGGTAGATGCTTAAGGATTATGCTGAAGAGAGAGATGAGGAGAGGGAGGTAAATATATAATGAAAGAGGAGGTGCTATATAATACAAGAAACCAATACTGTTTGACTAGAAACCAGACCCCTCTCAGAAAGTATTCGATCCCTTTTGAGCTCATACAAAGGACCATCACCATGGTTACCTTAAAAACACCATTCACGCGTTTTTTGAAGTTTCTCTATTCTTATTGCTGTTTCTCATTATTTACATTTCTATTTTTTCCCAAAAAAAATAATATTGGGTTTTGTTCCCAACACAAAATGCGACTATGAGCCCAATAGATCGAATCGGTTCCAATAACAAATAATTAAAACATGGTATGTGTGTGCGTGTGTGTGTGTGTGTGTGTGTGTGTGTGTGTGTGTGTGTGTGTGTGTGTGTGCGTGCGTGTGCGTGCGTATGTATGTGTGTGTGTGTGTGTGTGTGTGTGTGTGTGTGTGTGTGTGTGTGTGTGTGTGTGTGTGTGTGTGTGTGTGTGTGTGTGTGTGTGTGTGTGTGTGTGTGGATGTGTGTGTGTGTGTGTGTGTGTGTGTGTGTGTGTGTGTGTGTGTGTGTGTGTGTGTGTGTGTGTGTGTGTGTGTGTGTGTGTGTGTGTGTGTGTGTGTGTGTGTGTGTGTGTGTGTGTGTACTAAATTATACTTGAACTATCTGAAAACGAAGACTAAAACACTTGAGCACATATTTATCACAATACTATTATTCTACTATTTAAGAAACAAAAATGTACTTGTATTTACCTAACTTATATGTATAGTTATTAGATGCAGGTATATATAAACTGAATACTTGTTCCCACTATTTCACCGCCCTGAAACTCTATAATTCCATGGTTCTGACTTCCTTCTGTTCCATAACTAAGCCACGTGTCTTGTTTATTGAATGCTTTTACTTCCTCATGTTACTGTGTTGTCATATAATTACCTTTCTTTTCTCCTTTATGCTTACCTGCATTTTGTATTCCCACATGTTATTTTCTATCTGGAACTAATTACTTTCGCCTAATTTTTCGCCAACAATGTTGACACATCTTATTCTTCGTTCATTTATCTCTTAATTCGATTATCTCTCCGTTCGTTTATCTCTTTGTTCCTTTGTCTCTTCGTTTCTTTTGTACGATTACCTTCATTCGTTTATCTCTTCGTTGTTTTGTCTCTTCGTTTGTTTGTACCTTTATTCGTTTATCTCTTCGTTCGTTTATCTCTTCGTAGTTTTGTCTCTTCGTTTCTTTTGTACCTTCATTCGTTTATCTCTTCGTTTGTTTATCTCTTCGTTGTTTTGTCTCTTCGTTTGTTTGTACCTTTATTCGTTTTTCTACCATTCATTCATCTTTCTGTTCGTTTATCACTCTGTTCGTTAACATGTTCGTTCCTTCATCTCTTCGTGCGATTCCCTTCGTTGTTTTCACAACAGCCCACTTTAAAGTTTGAATCAGGAAAAACTATTTTCGTTTTACTTGTATTACAACCAAGGGAAAACGGTGAATGACGTAAACAATTTGTAGGCTATATTATTGTTGCTAATTTAGAGAGTTATTACTTTTATTTTGCCTTATAATTATCAAGCAATTATAACAATATGAAACAATCAATGTTTAAAATAATTAAGCCAAACACATTTCGTTCCTCTTCTAGAGCACTGTTCAATTTTTTTCCCGATGGATTTTGGAGCCCCCACTATAAAATGCTTAACCCTGAGGAAGAACTTGATATTTTTAATATTAAATGTTTAAATATTAAATAAACATTTCACTTCTTACAATTCTTACGTTCAGAACACAAATACATTAGAATTTCATACGAATATTGTGAGTGTTGCAGTTATCTGTCATTCCTAAAAGCAATGCCAGAAACATCAGATAACTGTGACACTCTAAATATCAGTTATACAGCCTAGCAGAAACTTAGAATATTATAATAAAAATTTAATACATTTTCAGTGAATCTGATGACAACCGAATCTGATAGTTTAAACGTGCAACTCAAAACTAAATAAGCTTATAGCATGCTTCCACTTACAGGTTACTATCTTTACCGGTAGACACTTAACTATATTCTAACTAAAATTGTAAGGATATTTCGAAGTAGACAGGGTGAATACAGCGTCGCCACATAGTAGTGCATTGTTGGCCTGTTCATATCTCACACAGATGTGAAGCCTAAAGTGGAAAACTAGTAACAACTCGAAACGAAAGTCCTGAGAAACTCTGTTATGTCGATTAACATGGCAACCGCCAGCCCCTGATTGGGCTATAGTAATATGAATCCCCGAAATACCTTTTTACTTTTAATTTTACAATAGATTTTTGTGTTTCAATTAGAAGGTGGTTATAAAAACAAGAAAAAATAGATTTGCGATTCGAATAGAGAAAATGATATTTTTTTCTTGTAAGTGTTAATCACCTGAAGGTTGGATAGATTCGATGTATTACCAACACAAAGTTTAACCCATGCTGTTCTCAAAGCTATAAGGGAATAAAACCAGTTCCTTTCGACGATCTGATTTAAAACATTCTCATGTCTATAGCCGAAGCAGAACATGAACATAAACCTGGAGGGGGAGTTCGTTAGAACTGCACGTGTGCAAACGGTATCGCTGAAATAAGAAATAGTTGTCGAACAAAAACAACAGATTCAAGGTCAGTGTGCAGACTAGCAAACTGTATCAGGGAACCGGTTGTTAACAATGCAAAGCACCTGCGAGTTGAGGCGAGGTCTGGCCAGCGTCCAGTTTTATGTGAAACATTCTGCTGGTCTCCAACAACTATGCTGTCATCCTTTGTAATTGCAGCAGTAAGTTTTTACAAACTCCGTGACCATGACTAAATCTTTTCCCGTTGAGTCTACATTGACAATTGTTTGAAAAGAAAAGTGTTTGGAAAAGCTTTATCTAGATGTACATTAGGTCCAACTAGCGTAGCTGACAAACACTATACTGTTTACTTTTCACTACAATTACCCATTTACACATTTTATTTTCCAAATTTATCTAATTGAAAAGCCTTTAAATTTAAATAATTTAGGGAGCAAAAAATCCACGTCTTTCTCGCAAGGGAGTTGGTTAATGGATTTATGATATAAACTGATTGTAACGGTAACTGAAAACGACAGTTTGAGAATGGAAACCTGTACCAGTAAGAGCTTGTGCAATGCGTTTACAGATTGGTATTATTATAGACGTCAGTTTAGAATGATATTTAAATTTAATTGTAAAGATGAAAACTCTAAGTGTTTGTAGAGTAGGCCTAGCACAAACATTAAAACTCCACATAGTAGGGCTGCCTATACTACTTTTTTTTAAACAGAACCGACTAAAAAAAAGAACTCGAATATATACTTTTTACTTCCTACAAATTAAAAAATAATTTTCCAATAACGAAAACATAATTTATCATAGGTTTATTACCCACAAACTTTTGAAATCAGCGCCGAATTTCATACTTGGACTCCTGAAAAGGATAAATAAAGGGATTTTACATGATGGTGAAACTACTTGAGATATAGATTAAGAAATTATGATATAAACACAGGTTACTCAATTATTTCCTCCATGCACTTATTTTATAGATATAAGAAATTTATTAAATTTATTTTGCAAAAGGTTTAACGAGATATTATCTTTTATATTTATACAGGCACCTACAGAAACACATTCCTTGCAAATCATTCAAAGAACGTTGAATTGTCCTCAATCTTTGTATCTGAACGAAAAGTTTTAATCTCATATTTTTTTGTCGGACGAAATCTGATATTGTCTGGTCTTTGCCGAGAACAAAGATCAATTATCGTCACGCACACTCTCATAATATCGAACACATGAAATTTTTGCTTTGTGAGAAAACTCGTGAGAAAATGGTTCGCTACAATTATTCATGGGAAATCTAGCAATCAAAAGGTTGATTGATTTGGAAATGTTTGGAATAGATTTTATGGATTAGCAAACACATATTTGCTGCACAGACTTTTATATCTAATAAGCTTATGATAAATTATGTTTTGGTTATTGGAAAACTATTTGTTATATATGAAAATCATTATGTCAAATGAATGCATTAAGTAATTTATGTTGGAAATTCCCTTGACAGATTTTCCTAAAATCCTACTTATTACTTCTTATCTTGCAATTATTTGTTTTTTCACTTCCGTTTAAAAACGTGTTAATCATCTTGTAATGCAACATCTCAGGCAAATATAGAATAATGCTGTCTTTAATAATTATTAGGAAAAGCATTTTGTACATGTATATTTAATGAATATATCTCTTGATGCTTAGTGAAGTGATGAGGTTTTCACCTGAGGATTATTAAATATCTTGGTTATGGTAATTAAAGTAAATCGTATTTTCAGTGTATTTATTTTGGAATATCTCCAAGTAATATATCAATATGATTAGACCATCGAAAAATCCACTTTCATGTGGAAAATTTATTCATTAATATCCGATGATGCTTGTTCTAAGCAGCTTTATCAAGCAAGAAATTGAAAATATCTATTCGTTTTTAAACTAATTTTTTAAAATCCCTTCAACATTAGTTTATGACTATCCGAACTTTAAATTTTATAAATTTGTGAAAACTTACTGAGACAGAACGTTTTCGATCGCTATGTGGCGATCTTCATCAGTATCTTCTGCTTGGAGTTGTTAGGTTAAGCTGTAACGGTTTTAAAGGCAGGTTTTCGATAGCATCAGAGAGTATGTATGATTTATATTGGGGTTTTTAGTTTAATATGTTAGTACTTTGTGTTTTTGTGTATTTGTAAATTTCATATTGTTCTAGTGTGTTGAGACGTGGTCCTTTATCGTTCATGTGTAAGGTTTCTAGCTTATGGTAAATGTCTGTGTATTTGTGTACTGCTTCCTTTATGTGATTGTAAAATGCCGAGTTGGTGTTCTGTTTGTGTTCCTCGACTCTTTGTTTAAATCTGCGACCTGTTTCCCCATTTTAGAATTTGTTGCACTTGTTGAGGTTTTATTTGTATACGCCTGGTGCTTGTAGTTTATCTTTGTTTTTGGTGTGGTATTGTATTTTGTATTGTAAATTGTTATTAGTTTTGTATGTTATTTTTTATCCTGTTTTTTTGAAATTTGTGGGCTATTTTATTTGATGTTCGACTCTTTGTTTAAAGCTGCGACCTGTTTTATTATTTTTTTATATTTTTTAATGTTATTTTTATATAAGGTAGAATCTACATAAAATAAATGCTTGTTTATTTTGCTTATTAATTATCTTATAATTCCTATTCTTTATTTTTTTAAAATTCACTCCAAAAATTTATTTGTTCCATATTAAATTAGCGTATTATTGTCTTCAAATCGGAGGGTTTGTGGTGTAACTATAATAGGACCGCCAGGAAGGTTTCCTCTTTCATTTTCAAGCAATATCACTTTGATCGGTTAAATACTTATAAAGTTATCGCGGAACAAACCGAAAAAAACATACGGATGGAATACAAAACCTCCTCCTTCTTAGAAGTCGGTTAAAAATCCGTAGAGTAGGTTTTTTTGCTATCTACAAACGCCTAATTGCTACCTCTAATAGCCCAATAGGTAGGCCTAACTATAAACACTAAATGTACATAGAGTAGGTCTATCTACAAACGCCTAATTGCTACCTCTAATAGCCCAATAGGTAGGCCTACCTATAAACACTAAATGTACATAGAGTAGGTCTATCTACAAACGCCTAATTGCTACCTCTAATAGCCCAATAGGTAGGCCTACCTATAAACACTAAATGTACATAGAGTAGGTCTATCTACAAACGCCTAATTGCTACCTCTAATAGCCCAATAGGTAGGCCTACCTATTAACACTAAATGTACATAGAGTAGGTCTATCTACAAACGCCTAATTGCTACCTCTAATAGCCCAATAGGTAGGCCTACCTATAAACACTAAATGTACATAGAGTAGGTCTATCTACAAACGCCTAATTGCTACCTCTAATAGCCCAATAGGTAGGCCTACCTATAAACACTAAATGTACATAGAGTAGGTCTATCTACAACCGCCTAATTGCTACCTCTAATAGCCCAATAGGTAGGCCTACCTATAAACACTAAATGTACATAGAGTAGGTCTATCTACAAACGCCTAATTGCTACCTCTAATAGCCCAATAGGTAGGCCTACCTATAAACACTAAATGTACATAGAGTTGGTCTATCTACAAACGCCTAATTGCTACCTCTAATAGCCCAATAGGTAGGCCTACCTATAAACACTAAATGTACATAGAGTAGGTCTATCTACAAACGCCTAATTGCTACCTCTAATAGCCCAATAGGTAGGCCTAACTATAAACACTAAATGTACATAGAGTAGGTCTATCTACAAACGCCTAATTGCTACCTCTAATAGCCCAATAGGTAGGCCTAACTATAAACACTAAATGTACATAGAGTAGGTCTATCTACAAACGCCTAATTGCTACCTCTAATAGCCCAATAGGTAGGCCTAACTATAAACACTAAATGTACATAGAGTAGGTCTATCTACAAACGCCTAATTGCTACTTCTAATAGCCCAATAGGTAGGCCTACCTATAAACACTAAATGTACATAGAGTAGGTCTATCTACAAACGCCTAATTGCTACCACTAATAGCCCAATAGGTAGGCCTACCTATAAACACTAAATGTACATAGAGTAGGTCTATCTACAAACGCCTAATTGCTACCTCTAATAGCCCAATAGGTAGGCCTACCTATAAACACTAAATGTACATAGAGTAGGTCTATCTACAACCGCCTAATTGCTACCTCTAATAGCCCAATAGGTAGGCCTACCTATAAACACTAAATGTACATAGAGTAGGTCTATCTACAAACGCCTAATTGCTACCTCTAATAGCCCAATAGGTAGGCCTACCTATAAACACTAAATGTACATAGAGTAGGTCTATCTACAAACGCGTAATTGATACCTCTAATAGCCCAATAGGTAGGCCTACCTATAAACACTAAATGTACATAGAGTAGGTCTATCTACAAACGCCTAATTGCTACCTCTAATAGCCCAATAGGTAGGCCTACCTATAAACACTAAATGTACATAGAGTAGGTCTATCTACAAACGCCTAATTGCTACCTCTAATAGCCCAATAGGTAGGCCTACCTATAAACACTAAATGTTGTAGTGTAGTTTTACCTGCAAATTCAAAGAGTTTCTATGATTAATTAGCAAATATTAATATTTATTTAAATAATATCAGTTTATATAATATAATAATCGGCGTCTCTGTAATTCATTTAGGAGCAAATTTTATTGGTGTAGTTAGTAGCATATTTATGTTTAATTGTTAACAATAAATATTTATTTATTTGATATTAGTTGTTGCAACTTAATTTTATGCGTCTCTGTAATTTATCTAGTAATAATATTTATTGATGTATTTAGAAGTTTTTTTTAACAATTTATAAATATTTATTTATTTAGTATCAGTGGTTACAACTTAATTGTAGGCGTCTCTGTAATTTATTTATATTAATTTTATATTTATAGGTTTTTTTTAACAATTTATAAATATTTATTTATTTAGTATCAGTGGTTAAAACTTAATTGTATGCGTCTCTGTAATTTATTTAGTAGTAATATTTATTGATGTATTTAGAAGTTTTGTTTAACAATTTATAAATATTTATTTATTTAGTATCAGTGGTTACAACTTAATTATATGCGTCTCTGTAATTTATTTAGTAGTAATATTTAATGATGTATTTAGAAGTTTTGTTTAACAATTTATAAATATTTATTTATTTAGTATCAGTGGTTACAACTTAATTATATGCGTCTCTGTAATTTATTTAGTAGTAATATTTATTGATGTATTTAGAAGTTTTTTTTAACAATTTATAAATATTTATTTATTTAGTATCAGTGGTTACAACTTAGTTGTATGCGTCTGTAATTTATTTAGTAGTAATATTTATTGATGTATTTAGAAGTTTTTTTTAACAATTTATAAATATTTATTTATTTAGTATCAGTGGTTACAACTTAGTTGTATGCGACTCTGTAAATTATTTAGTAGTAATATTTATTGATGTATTTAGAAGTTTGTTTTAACAATTTATAAATATTTATTTATTTAGTATCAGTGGTTACAACTTAGTTGTATGCGTCTCTGTAAATTATTTAGTAGTAATATTTATTGATGTATTTAGAAGTTTGTTTTAACAATTTATAAATATTTATTTATTTAGTATCAGTGGTTACAACTTAGTTGTATGCGTCTCTGTAAATTATTTAGTAGTAATATTTATTGATGTATTTAGAAGTTTGTTTTAACAATTTATAAATATTTATTTATTTAGTATCAGTGGTTACAACTTAATTGTAGGAGTCTCTGTAATTTATTTAGTAGTAATATTTATTGATGTATTTAGAAGTTTGTTTTAACAATTTATAAATATTTGTTTATTTAGTATCAGTGGTTACAACTTAATTGTAGGAGTCTCTGTAATTTATTTAGTAGTAATATTTATTGATGTATTTAGAAGTTTGTTTTAACAATTTATAAATATTTATTTATTTAGTATCAGTGGTTACAACTTAGTTGTATGCGTCTCTGTAAATTATTTAGTAGTAATATTTATTGATGTATTTAGAAGTTTGTTTTAACAATTTATAAATATTTATTTATTTAGTATCAGTGGTTACAACTTAGTTGTATGCGTCTCTGTAAATTATTTAGTAGTAATATTTATTGATGTATTTAGAAGTTTGTTTTAACAATTTATAAATATTTATTTATTTAGTATCAGTGGTTACAACTTAATTGTAGGAGTCTCTGTAATTTATTTAGTAGTAATATTTATTGATGTATTTAGAAGTTTGTTTTAACAATTTATAAATATTTGTTTATTTAGTATCAGTGGTTACAACTTAATTGTAGGAGTCTCTGTAATTTATTTAGTAGTAATATTTATTGATGTATTTAGAAGTTTGTTTTAACAATTTATAAATATTTATTTATTTAGTATCAGTGGTTACAACTTACTTGTATGCGTCTCTGTAAATTATTTAGTAGTAATATTTATTGATGTATTTAGAAGTTTGTTTTAACAATTTATAAATATTTATTTATTTGATATCAGTGGTTACAACTTAATTGTAGGAGTCTCTGTAATTTATTTAGTAGTAATATTTATTGATGTATTTAGAAGTTTGTTTTAACAATTTATAAATATTTAATTATTTAGTATCAGTGGTTACAACTTAGTTGTATGCGTCTCTGTAAATTATTTAGTAGTAATATTTATTGATGTATTTAGAAGTTTGTTTTAACAATTTATAAATATTTATTTATTTGGTATCAGTGGTTACAACTTAGTTGTATGCGTCTCTGTAAATTGTTTAGTAGTAATATTTATTGATGTATTTAGAAGTTTTTTTTTAACAATTTATAAATATTTATTTATTTGGTATCAGTGGTTATAACTTAATTGTAGGAGTCTCTGTAATTTATATAGTAGTAATATTTATTGATGTATTTAGAGGTTTTTTTTTAACAATTTATAAATATTTATTTATTTAGTATCAGTGGTTACAACTTAATTGTAGGCGTCTCTGTAATTTATTTAGTAATAATATTTAAAGGTGTATTTAGAAGTTTTTTGAACAATTTATAAATATTTATTTATTTAGTATCAGCGGTTACAGCTTAATTGTAGGCGTCTCTGTAATTTATTTAGTATTAATATTTATTGATGTATTTAGAAGTTTTTTTTAACAATTTATAAATATTTATTTATTTAGTATCAGCGGTTACAACTTAGTTGTATGCGTCTCTGTAATTTATTTAGTAGTAATATTTATTGATGTATTTAGAAGTTTTTTTTAACAATTTATAAATATTTATTTATTTAGTATCAGTGGTTACAACTTAGTTGTATGCATCTCTGTAATTTTTTTAGTAGTAATATTTATTGATGTATTTAGAAGTTTTTTTTAACAATTTATAAATATTTATTTATTTAGTATCAGTGGTTACAACTTAGTTGTATGCGTCTCTGTAATTTATTTAGTAGTAATATTTATTGATGTATTTAGAAGTTTTTTTTACCAATTTATAAATATTTATTTATTTAGTATCAGTGGTTACAACTTAGTTGTATGCCCCTCTGTAATTTATTTAGTAGTAATATTTATTGATGTATTTAGAAGTTTTTTTAACAATTTATAAATATTTATTTATTTAGTATCAGTGGTTACAACTTAATTGTAGGCGTCTCTGTAATTTATTTAGTAATAATATTTAAAGGTGTATTTAGAAGTTTTTTTAACAATTTATAAATATTTATTTATTTAGTATCAGTTGTTGCAACTTAATTTTAGGCGTCTCTGTAATTTATTTACTAGTAATTTGTATAGGTGTAGTTAGTAGCTTATTTATATTTATTTAGTAACAATAAATATTTATTTATTTAGTATCAGTGGTTACAACTTAATTATATGTGTCTCTGTAATTTATATAGTAGTAATATTTATTGATGTATTTAGAAGTTTTTTTTTTAACAATTTATAAATATTTATTTATTTAGTATCAGTGGTTACAACTTAATTGTAGGGGTCTCTGTAATTTATTTAGTAATAATATATAAAGGTGTATTTAGAAGTTTTTTTAACAATTTATAAATATTTATTTATTTAGTATCAGTTGTTGCAACTTAATTTTAGGCGTCTCTGTAATTTATTTACTAGTAATTTGTATAGGTGTAGTTAGTAGCTTATTTATATTTATTTAGTAACAATAAATATTTATTTAATTAATATCAGTTGATTCAACTTAGTTGTAGACGTGTCTGTAATGTATTTACTAGTAAACTGTATAGGTTTAGTTAGTAGCTTACTTATGTTTGATTAGTAAACATAAATATTTATTTAATTAATATCAGAAGATTCGACTTAATTGTAGACGTCTCTGTAACTCATTTAGTAGCAATTTTATTGATGTAGTTAATAGCTGTATTTATGTTTGGTTAGTAATAATTCACGTTTATTAAAATAGTTGGCATATCAGTTCTAGCAATTAAATAACAGTTGTTTTTGTATTCATTTATTAGCAGGGGGTAAATTTAAAGTGTATTTCTTGTTTGATTTAACATTATTTACCAGATTATTTCTTGCATTTAATAATATGTTAATTTATTATGAATAATACTTACTTTTACCTATTTTTATTTACCTATCGGTCACCGTGATGCGCACTTACATCTCTTGCTGTAATTATGTAGCACTATCTCATCGGACAATCAAGTAAAATAGGCCTGCAAATTTTAAAAGATGAAGAAAGGAATAAATATTTTGTTCTTGGTTTCTTTTAGTACAGATTATTTACACATACCTTAATTAATACAGTATACCTATTGTGTTCACATTCTATTGCTATCGTTATTTCTGTAAATACATTCCTAGATTATTTATGACGTACGACTGACTCGTATTTATAAAGAAATGTATTGAAATTTATAAATCTAGTTTTAAAATTATTACTTGATACTATTCCCCGTTTTCAAATGTTAGTATTTTATAGTGTTCTCGTGTATTTAATTTCTTGCAAGATTATCTTCATGATACAACTTTCAGATTATGTTTATTGAATACTATTTAACAGACATGGCTGCGTTAGTGTAACATCTGGAGTTTTCAAGTGGAAATAATTTTTTTTTTATATTTAAGGGAAATTATAAGAACCTCTTTAATTTTAAAAAAACAGCAATTTTTTATCTAAAAATAATTTGTATAAGAACGTCTACAGCACAAAACGATCGGTTGCTTCAGATCCTGGTTCGGGGATTTTATTTCCTCGCCGAACACATACATCATCCTAAGTGACATCTGAATGTCTGGCCAGCCTTGATATTTGTGCCCAAAGTCAGGGCGTGTTGGCAGAGTGGTTTCCAAGGGACAAGCTGCGCCATGTTCAAATACTTCAAGTTCCGCAAAGATAACATCCGTTAACTTTAAACAGATATAATATATACACAACGGAATTAGTGCAAATCAGTTTCTGTGTTAATGTTCCGATTATCTTTAAAGCTAGAGACGTAAATGTTTTCTTGAAAACGCCATTCCTAATGAAGAAACATGAAACTTAAAAACTGTAAACAATTACATCTGATAAAAGCACACAAAGTCCATTACTCACAATATAATATTATTTCTCATATAAACATGTTTCAGCAACGCCACAAGTTGCCTCCATTAGTGTACATTACGCACTTGCAAAGAAAAGCGATATACAGTATAATCTCATTATAATGGAGTAATTGGTGCTTAGGGTAGTCCGTCCTGATAAAAACCCGTTATAGAGAAAAATTGTTGAAGGTATAGTAGTTTGAGTGGAATGAAATGAAAAAAATTGTTTAAACCAATTTAAAACCTATTCCACTTTTATTTACAGGGATTAAAAATTAGTAAAAATATTTATTTCTGGGCTTTTGTAAAGTAAAATAAAATTTTACGTCAGTGCAAAATAAATGTTCCTTACCTTTATCAGATTGAAAGCGTTTCGAAATTATTTAAAAAAATTCAAGTCACTTTTAAGCTAGTGAGCTTTTGGTTACCAAAGCGTAAAGCATAGGTTTTGCAAACCTTTGTTCAAATTCTTAATATACTCATCTTCAACTCCGTTAAGTATATTTGTACACATTTTAAAACATTTTTCTGCCTTTTCTAACAATCAAATATTTTTCTTTGTTGACGCGTTTTGGAATAACTCCATTCTCAAAACTTAATTAGTACGACAACTTTTGAACAACCAAAAATTTATGAATTAGTGTTATAATGATTTATTAATATTTCTAGATTATATACATATTTTTTACAGTTCTATTGTGTTACATTTCTACTATTATTAAGTTTTTGTACTACAATATATACGCGTATAAACATATTTATAACCTGTCTTGTAAACCCGGACGTGTTTTCTCACTTGTAGCTGTACCCTTAATGAGGCATGCACTAGCATCCCATCTAAGTACATTAACTTGTTTACCCTAATTATAATTTTCAAATTTCTATGCAATATTAGAAAAGTACGAATCTTAAAAATATAAGAATATAATTTGGAAATTAAGTTTTTTTTAAATTTATGGTTGTTACAGTACATAAAAAGGCTAGGGTGCCTTGTTTATTTGATTTTTGTTTATTTATTGTTTTTAACAAATTAAATAAGTTTAGTACCTTCTTATAGTTTTACGTACTTTTTGAATACTCAATAGAAATTTGGAAATTTTAATTAGGACAAGAAAGTTAATTTACTTAGATTTTATGCTAGTACATGACTCAATAAGGGAACAGCTGAGGTTAGATGCAAGTGATAAGGCATGGCCAAGTTAGTTCAGGTCTACAAGACAGGTTACATCATACAGACTATAATATGCCTTCTCTAGAAGAACAAGCTACTTGGCCCGAATATTTCCTGAAGTTGGATAACTGTTTGTGCGCAAAATCAATATTTTAAAAATCGTGTTTGCCAAGGCGGACATAATAATCCAAAGAAAATGTTCCAAATTAATTGTCTTTACTCAAAGTTTCCGATCACATTTTTAAGGTGAGATAAATGCGTACGCTTTTTCAAAAACAGAAGGCACAAGTTGAGTGTTATTATTTTAATACTTGCTGTTTTTCGTGCCAGGCTTCGGTCTGTCTAAGCTACAATAAAGATACGACTGTTTAGGCATGTTTAAAACCAACCAAGAGCCTTCTTCATAATATTTAGAGCGCAGTTACATTTATCCCTTTAATGTAAAATACCATGATATAGCACAGATAGGTTGAGTTATGGTAGGTTAGGTTGAGTTTGAGTAGGTTAGGTTTAGTTAGGTTAGGCGCTTCAATAAGAACTAGGTGAATCATATATATTGTCGCGAAGACTATTTGGTAACTAGAGATAGTGGCGAGAAGTGACCGATTGTCTTATACTTGCTAGTGTGCGGTATTCTCACTGATCGTGATTCTTACATATTCCATTTGTTGTAAGGATCAGGATTCTATAAATAGGTGTTTATGCAAATGTTTTACTTGTTTGAAGGTGGATACTTTGAGGAAGCTGGTGGTCCTAGTACAGTAAGTTAGAGAAGTGACCGATTGTCTTATACTTGCTAGTGTGCGGTATTCTCACTGATCGTGATTCTCACATATTCTATTTGTTGTAAGGATCAGGATTCTATAAATAGGTGTTTATGCAAATGTTTTACTTGTTTGAAGGTGGATACTTTGAGGAAGCTGGTGGTCCTAGTACAGTAAGTTAGAGAAGTGACCGATTGTCTTATACTTGCTAGTGTGCGGTATTCTCACTGATCGTGATTCTCACATATTCTATTTGTTGTAAGGATCAGGATTCTATAAATAGGTGTTTATGCAAATGTTTTACTTGTTTGAAGGTGGATACTTTGAGGAAGCTGGTGGTCCTAGTACAGTAAGTTAGGCGTTCTGTGCATGGTGAACAATGAAATCAATTAATGTTGCAAAAGAAATGATCGAAAAGGTCAGATAGAGGAAGAAAGCTCTAAAATGGTTTAAAGGGAGTAACTAATTGCAGGATATGATGCTGGAATGTTTTGAAAAGTATAAAGGTTGGTTTCTTTTCAAACGTCTTTCATCGCAGGTATGTATTTGTGGAAATAAAGGTACTATATTTCAGGAACTACTCAAGGTTTGAATTTGTATACATCACCACAGTTTATTGAACTAGAAAAACATACACCAAAACAACACAGGAAAATTTGAAAAGGAACTAACTTATACAATTGAAGTTGGAGCTAGCACAGGACTTTGAGTTCATTATTACTCAACCTGATCGAGGACGAAATTATCAAAAGAATGAAAACTAAGAAAGGATATCAGAAAAATAATTCGTTTCCCAGATGACACGGTATTAGTTGCCCAAAGACTTTATACAAAGAATATTCCCTCCATTAGTTCAACATCTTCTCACCAAGAAGTAGGCCTATAACTTGACCATCTCGCCTGAGCAGACAAAGGGCAAGTTAGACAAACCTCTTGAGATGTAAGTTAGAGGTAGAGACAAATAACAGAATTTAAATACCTGATCCTCTCACATAACGGAAGGTTGCAGACAGACTTAGAGGAATAAGTGAATAAAGCAAACAGACAAGGGGGATGTCTGAATGATTCAATAGGGGTGAGTAGAAATACGGAGAGCGAAAAGAATAACAGAATTTACAAAGCAGTTGGCAGACCAATAGTATATACTGCTAGAACACGACCTGAGACAAGTGAGAATGCTGGTAACAACAGAAATGAAAATCCCTAAGAGAATTGATAAATAAACACTCAGGGTCATAGCAAGAAACACATATACACGACAGAGATGAGAGGTATAAACCATTAATGAATGGGTTCTAAAAATAAAACAGATGTAGAACGATTATACTAGTACAAGCAGAATGATTGAAGATATCGTAATAAAAACAGCGAGAGATTGCTCGCCAGTAGGAAGACTGTCAGATAAAAGACCATGGAAACTATGGAACGACAATTTACTCGAGACACATCGAAAAAAACGTTAATTTATATATATATATATGGTGATACGTTTTCTTGTGATTATAGTTAAAAATAAAAAATATTTCAAATACAAGAATAGTTTTAATATATATATTCAAAGCTTTTCGCCAATGAAATAAGAATTAGCATCTTCAAAATTTTGAAATATTAGATATATATATATTTAATAAATTAAAAATATTTCAAAAACAAAAATACTTTTAATGAATATATTTATTCAAAGCTTTTCGCTGATTAAATAGTATCAGCATCTTCAGGAAAAAAATTATCTAATAAAAATACTTTTACAAAATTAAATTATATGTACTACAATATAATTGTAGTACATATAATTTAATTTTGTAAAAGTATTTTATTAGATAATTTTTTTCCTGAAATGCTGATACTATTTAATCGGCGAAAAGCTTTGAATAAATATATTCATTAAAAGTATTCTTGTTTTTGAAATATTTTTAATTTATTAACTATATATACAAGAAAACATATCACCATATTTAATATATATATATATATATATATATATATATATATATTTATATATAACTCTATTACATGCTTATATAAGAGAAGAAGAAGGATCACCATAAGAAAAATGATAACATTTTACTTTTATAGGTATTAGGGTAGTTTATCATAAAATGTGTTTAAAAAATATATTTAAATAAAAGTAATAAGTATCATTGTTACAAAGATTCCTCTTGAGTAGAACAGGAGGCGTAGACACGATTGTAGCCTACTCTTGAGTAGAACGGGAGGCGTAGACTCGATTGTAGCCTACTCTTGAGTAGAACAGGAGGCGTAGACACGATTGTAGCCTACTCTTGAGTAGAACGGGAGGCGTAGACTCGATTGTAGCCTACTCTTGAGTAGAACAGGAGGCGTAGACACGATTGTAGCCTACTCTTGAGTAGAACGGGAGGCGTAGACTCGATTGTAGCCTACTCTTGAGTAGAACAGGAGGCGTAGACACGATTGTAGCCTACTCTTGAGTAGAACGGGAGGCGTAGACTCGATTGTAGCCTACTCTTGAGTAGAACAGGAGGCGTAGACACGATTGTAGCCTACTCTTGAGTAGAACGGGAGGCGTAAACTCGATTGTAGCCTACTCTTGAGTAGAACAGGAGGCGTAGACTCGATTGTAGCCTACTCTTGAGTAGAACAGGAGGCGTAGACACGATTGTAGCCTACTCTTGAGTAGAACAGGAGGCGTAGACACGATTGTAGCCTACTCTTGAGTAGAACAGGAGGCGTAGACACGATTGTAGCCTACTCTTGAGTAGAACAGGAGGCGTAGACACGATTGTAGCCTACTCTTGAGTAGAACGGGAGGCGTAGACTCGATTGTAGCCTACTCTTGAGTAGAACAGGAGGCGTAGACACGATTGTAGCCTACTCTTGAGTAGAACGGGAGGCGTAGACTCGATTGTAGCCTACTCTTGAGTAGAACAGGAGGCGTAGACACGATTGTAGCCTACTCTTGAGTAGAACAGGAGGCGTAGACACGATTGTAGCCTACTGCCATTGATAGTTTCCGAGAAATGTCTACCTAAAGGTCACCTTTTACAACAAAGGAAGATGTTCGATGTACTCTACCTTTAAATTTAAATCCCCTAACGATAATCTCACTATCCGGATTTTTACAGAAAAAAAGTTGTAATTAAAACTATTATAAAAAAATACCTATAAAAAATAACCTATTAAATGTTTGCAATGTTAAATGTGTATCTATCAAGCTCGACTGTCATAGACATTTCTCTTTGTATCCTGTTTCCTTGACATAACAAGGTAATTTAAATTTCAACACATGTTAAAAAAATTACTTGGCAATGACTTTCAGCTACACAAACTATTAAGTAATTATTTTCTCGCATCTTCTATGTTATTTATGATTTTAAGATGGCTGCCAAAGAATAATCGTGTATAAACTACTGCAATTTGTGTTTGGAGGACATCTTTTTCAACTATTAGCTAAGTAAATGCAGAAAGTAATTTACAGTAAGTGCATGTTACCTAGAAAAGTAATATCCAATATGACAAGGTAATTTATAAGATCTAGTATTCATTTTTAGAATTAGCTTGAGTGGTTAGCTTATGATTGATTTAGCCTGTTGCAAGTAACCTTAACGCGGGCATAAAGTGAAATGTCAAAACAAGAAATAGCCAAAGCTGTTGCGCGCTCTGGTTGCCCAATGCGTACGTCCCAAGGTGGAACGAAAAGGTTACGGCTGAAATGTTGGCTCCAACATGCGATCTGACCAATACCGCTTGGATACCGTTTGGACGTCATTTGTTAACAATTTAATCTAAACTGTGTTTGTTAACGAGAAAATTAATATTGTGTACTGATAGAGGATGACACAGAATTGTACCTTATTTCGCTTTTATTGTTAATAACACTTTACGTGTGGTAAAAACTTGAATTTACATTTTGCAGATTTTAACTAAGTTTAATTTAATGGTAGGGGTTTAACTAAGAATAAGGTAGGGATATGGGCATTAAACAGGGATTACCACATACTTGAGCAGGGTATGATCCCTTAATCCAACGTGTTTAACATAGTGACTATCAAATACCCTCCAAATACCAGGTACCCTCCATATTTTAGATATCCTTTACATACTAGACTAGATACCCTTTAAATATTAGGCGTAATCCAAACATCTAATACCCTCCAAATACCAGGTACCCTCCATATTTTAGATATCCTTTACATACTAGACTAGATACCCTTTAAATATTAGGCGTAATCCAAACATCTAATACCCTCCAAATACCAGGTACCCTCCATATTTTAGATATCCTTTAAATACTAGACTAGATACCCTTTAAATATTAGGCGTAATCCAAACATCTAATACCCTCCAAATACCAGGTACCCTCCATATTTTAGATATCCTTTACATACTAGACTAGATACCCTTTAAATATTAGGCGTAATCCAAACATCTAATACCCTCCAAATACCAGGTACCCTCCATATTTTAGATATCCTTTAAATACTAGACTAGATACCCTTTAAATATTAGGCGTAATCCAAACATCTAATACCCTCCAAATACCAGGTACCCTCCATATTTTAGATATCCTTTAAATACTAGACTAGATACCCTTTAAATATTAGGCGTAATCCAAACATCTAATACCCTCGAAATACTTTACGCCCTTTAAATATTAGTTATGATTTAAACATCTGACACCCACTAAGTCTAGTCCCTCCAATAACTAGATACCCTTTAAATATTAGATATAGTACAAACATCTAGTGAATCCAAATTTTAAATGTTAGGTATAATACAAACATGTGATACCCTCCGAATTCTATATCCTGCCAATACTAGATACCTATTAAATATTAGGTATAATACAAACATCTGATACCCTCCAAATTATAAATCCTCTAAATACTAGATAGCCTTTAAATACTAGATATCCTCCAAACACTAGATATCCTCCAAACACTAGATATCCTCCAAACACTAGATATCCACCAAACACTAGATATCCTCCAAACACTAGATATCCACCAAACACTAGTTATCCTCCAAACACTAGATATCCTCCAAACACTAGATATCCTCCAAACACTAGATATCCTCCAAACACTAGATATCCTCCAAACACTAGATATCCTCCAAACACTAGATATCCTCCAAACACTAGATATCCTCCAAACACTAGATATCCTCCAAACACTAGATATCCTCCAAACACTAGATATCCTCCAAACACTAGATATCCTCCAAACACTAGATATCCTCCAAACACTAGATATCCTCCAAACACTAGATATCCACCAAACACTAGATATCCTCCAAACACTAGATATCCACCAAACACTAAATATCCTCCAAACACTAGATATCCTCCAAACACTAGATATCCACCAAACACTAGATATCCACCAAACACTAGATATCCTCCAAACACTAGATATCCTCCAAACACTAGATATCCACCAAACACTAGATATCCTCCAAACACTAGATATCCTCCAAACACTAGATATCCTCCAAACACTAGATATCCACCAAACACTAGATATCCTCCAAACACTAGATATCCACCAAACACTAAATATCCTCCAAACACTAGATATCCTCCAAACACTAGATATCCACCAAACACTAGATATCCACCAAACACTAGATATCCTCCAAACACTAGATATCCTCCAAACACTAGATATCCACCAAACACTAGATATCCTCCAAACACTAGATATCCACCAAACACTAGATATCCTCCAAACACTAGATATCCACCAAACACTAGATATCCACCAAACACTAGATATCCACCAAACACTAGATATCCTCCAAACACTAGATATCCTCCAAACACTAGACATCCACCAAACACTAGATATCCACCAAACACTAGATATCCACCAAACACTAGACATCCACCAAACACTAGATATCCACCAAACACTAGATATCCACCAAACACTAGATATCCACAATACACTAGATATCCACCAAACACTAGATATCCACCAAACACTAAATGTAACCTACACTTTAGATACCCTTCAAATACTAGATAAGGGTATCCATATTATAGATATCCATATTATAGATACCCACTAAATCAGACATACTCCAAAAGTCAGATACCTTCTAAATACTAGATAAGCTGCAAACCTTACATACTCTCCAAGAATTATATATAGGAATGGTAGTAATAGGTGGGTTGTCTTTACAGCGGTCTGTGGGATCTTTTGTAGTAGGTTTTGTATTTGTTCTACTTTATATCAGTTAGAAAATATTATTAGCAAGCTAAACTATTATAACTCTAGGATTCGGGATGGATTACTAGATCGTATCCAGTTATTTTCAAATATGATTTCACTCTGAAACACACCCCCATACTTCAAGTGATACCCCAAAAATAATGTCCAATACTGGAAATTACAGTTCCATACTTGGAGTTACGGGTACCATACTTGGAGTTACAGGTACCATACTTGGAGTTACGGGTACCATACTTGGAGTTACGGGTACCATACTTGGACTCAGAAATACTGAGTTCTTATTGATGCTATGTCTTTTCTAGATAACAGATGAAATGGAAGTAAATTTTATTGCGTAATACAGTAGTATTTTAAGATGTTACAATTACTAGCTTTTTACACTCAATGCACCCTGAAAAGAACAAACTTGTTGTTTACAATGCTTTATAATAGTTTTACTATTAATTAAATTCATTCTTTTCAACGATGCCTGGTTTATAAAAACAATAAAGCACACTACTGGTACGCTGTATAAAATGGAGTTATATATATAGCAGGAACCGAAATGCCGACTACACGTAACGTAAACACTGAAACGCCTCCACAGCTGACTCAGCACTCGCCTGACTGGGATATTGTCAGGTTGAACTATGAAACCTGGGCTAAATAAATTAATTAAACTGTTGAAACAGAAGACAGGCTCTTTCGTCAGTTTTATTTACAGAAGAAAATAAATCTTTTTAAAAGCTACGTAAATAAAATAAGATTTGAAAAACTCGAAATTCATATTCCTCCGTACACTTGGTGCTTGTGAGTTCTCCTAAACTCACATATAATTATATTCACTTACGTAATGCAAAATAAGCAAAGCTTTTATTTAGTAGAAAGATTTCATCCTCCTTTGAGGGAGGAAATAACCTGACTAAATAAACTAATCTGGGGGCTCCGTCATAACTACTTAGTTTTGCAATTTTCCAATTGCTCTTTACCCTTGATAATTATAAACTCTTCCTCTAAAATTAATTACTTCCATACATATAAGTGTGTGTGTGTGTGTGTTGTGTGTGTGTGTGTGTGTGTGTGTGTGTGTGTGTGTGTGTGTGTGTGTGTGTGTGTTGTGTGTGTGTGTGTGTGTGTGTGTGTGTGTGTGGTGTGTGTGTGTGTGTGTGTGTGTGTGTGTGTATGTGTGTGTGTGTGTGTGTGTGTGTGTGTGTGTGTGTGTGTGTGTGTGTGTGTG